>VSMD01052666.1:0-54950 GCA_008750895.1 Mirza zaza
ATATGTGGTTCTTGTTTTTCCATTCTTGGGATACTTCACTTAGTAGTATGGGTTCCAGCTCTAACCAAGAAAATATAAGATGTGCTATATCACCGTTGTTTCTTAGAGCAGAATAGTACTCCATGGTATACATATACCACATTTTATTAATCCATTCTTGGATTGATGGGCACTTGGGCTGTTTCCACAGCCTTGCGATTATGAATTGTGCTGCTATAAACATTCGAGTGCAGGTGTCTTTCTTGTAGAGTGTAATTGGATCTTTTGGGTAGATGCCCAGTAATGGGATTGTTGGGTCAAATGGTAGATTTACTTGTATCGCTTTAAGGTATCTCCAAATTGCTTTCCACAGAGGTTGTTTCTTAAGTGCTTACAATGTAAAAGCATTATGGTTAAACAGTTTGCAAGCTTTCCTCACTTAATATTCACAGTGACTCTTTGAGGTAGAAATTATGACTATTTTCATTTTGCTTGGGAAAAACAATGGCATTTTAGTGTATAATCAGTGTTAAAGTATCTATGTACAGAGGACAGTGATCATAAAAATTAGAGAAGCAAAGGGCTCATAAAGAAACAGTCAAGACCTAGGTCTTACTGAATGAGGATTTGCCCTCAAAAAGATAAGTAGGAATAATAGTTATCCCCAAGAAAAAGGTCTTTACAGAGGCCCAAATACTTATTAACATTTCAATGTGGCTAAATTAAAGGGGCCAACAAATCACTAGAAGTGAAGCTAGCCATGGCCAGATCATGAATTTTTACTTTATCTAATAGATACATGTGAAGCCACACAAAAGTATTTATTATGGTATTACCTCTATCAGACTTGAATTTTAGTATAACAGTTTTAGTGTTTTATACCCAACTTAATGCCATTTATTTTAAAATTCTATTTGCCTTTGCTTTCTGGTTTTTCAAAGCATATATTATGTTCTACATATCTTAATAGTTTCCTTATTTTTATTATTTCATTCCCAACAATGACTTAATAGAGTAAGTTGAAATAGGGTAGGAAAGCGAGGCACGCACATAAAAGATTAAAAAATTGCTTAAGATCACATAGCTTATACGTGACAAGGCCAGGATGTGAAACTATCACACTCTAAAACTTGGCCACTGCATACTAAAAACTACTGGAAGTTGGAGACTTCTGGGACGTAATAATATGTTTAGTATCATTAAGTATTTGATAAAGAATAAAAATGTACAATATGTACTTTATTTGATAGTAATTAAATGCTTGACAAGTACAATCAATCAGCTATTATGTCCTATTTAAATGATAAGATACCATAAACAGGCAGAAAACATCCTCCAAAGTTTTCCAAGGCTATCTGAATTTGCGAGTAAATAATTTTACTGCTAGAAAAGGAAGATCTAGAGCTTTTATGCACTTAAATGGCATGTGGATTTTCAAAAGTTAAGGTAATGAGTTTTGCTCCAAAATGTGTTTTTGTTTACCCTTTCTTTTATCATCAATATTCTGAATTTTTTTTTAAAAAAGTGTTTTTTTAGATGGTTATTAACTTGTAGGTGTACAGCATCACAAAATTCACACACACTTGGTCAAACATATGATGTTTAACCGATGATAGTGATCTTCTCTTAGCACTGGTAGTGATATTCTCTTACCACCCCCTTCCCCATTAGATGTAGAAGAGCTTTAACATTGCCATATGGTCTTTCATATGTTTAACCAAGTGTTTGTGAATTTTGTGATGCTGTACACCTACAAGTTAATAACCATCTAAAGAAACAATTTTTTAAAAAATATTCAGAATATTACAGGGGTACAAACATTTTTGCTTACATGTATTGCTTTTGTGCTGTTTGAGTCAAAGTTATAAGAGCACCAATCACCCAGATAGTGCACATTGTATCTGTTAGGTGTGAATTTCCCCAGCCCCATCTCCCCCGCAACCTGCTTAATTTCTTTTAAGTTTTACTTCCATATGTACATCTAAGTGTTGACCAATTAGTTCCAATTAAATAGTGAATACATGTGATGTTTATTTTTCCATTCTTGTGATACTTCACTTAGAAGAATGGTCTCCAGTTCCACCCAGTTTGTTACAAAAGATATTAGTTTCCTCTATTTTTTATGGCTGAGTAGTTCTCCATGATATGCATAGACCATATTTTATTAATCCACTTATGTAATGATGGGCACTTGGGTTGATTCCACATCACACTGTGAATCATGCTGCAATAAACATTCTAGTTTAAGTGTCTTTTTCCTAAAATGACTTTTTTTTGGGGGGGAAATGCCCAATGGTGAGATTGTTGGATCAAATGGTAGGCCTGGTGTTAGTTCTTTGAGATATCTCCATGCTGCTTTCCATAGAAGTTGTAATAGATTGCAGTCCCACCAACAGTGTGTAAGTGTTCTTTTCTCTCCACATCTACACCAACATCTGTTGCTTTGGGATTTTTTGATAAAAGCAATTCTCACTGGAGTTAGGTGATATCTCATTGTGGTTTCAATTTGCATTTCTCTGATGATTAGAAACCTTGAGCATTTTTTATATGTTTATTGACCATTAGTCTTTCTTTTTCTGATAAGCTTCTGTTCATGTCTTTTAGACACTTTTTAATGGGATTGTTAGATTTTCTCTTGTTGTCTTGCTTGAGTTCATTATATATTCTAGTTATTAGCCCTTTATCAAATATATAGCATGCAAATATTTTCTCCTATTCTGTAGGTTGTCTATTTGCTCAAATGATTGTCTTCTTGGTTGTGCAGAAGCTTTTAAATTTGGTCAGGTCCATTTATTTATTTTTGTTTTTTTCTGTGATTGCCTTTGGTGTCTTCTTCATAAATTCTTTGCCTAGGCTAATATCTAGAAGAGTTTTTCCAACATGTTCCAGAATTATTAGTTTCATGCCTTAGGTTTAAGTCTGTTATCATTATTAATTAAGTTTTGTGAGTGGTGAGATGTGCAGATCCTCTTTCAGGCTTCTACATGTGGCTATCCAATTTTCCCAGCACCATTTGTTGAATAGGGATTCTTTTGCCCAGTGAATGTTTTGTCTGCTTTGTCAAAGATCAGATAGCAATATGAGGATGGCTTTATATCTGGATTCTCTGTTCTGATTAATGGTCTATGTCTCTGTTCTTGTGCCAATACCATGCTGTTTTGGTTACTATAGCCTTGTAGTAGAGTTTGAAGTCTGGTAAAGAGATGCCTCCTTATTTGTTCTTTTTGCTTAAGGTTGCTTTGGCTATGGAAAGTCTTTTCTGGTTCCATATAGAGCATTAAATTCTTTTTTCTACATCTTCCAAAAATAGTGTTGATATTTTAAGGGTCATTACACTGGATCTATAAATCACTTTAAGTAGTATAGACATTTTAACAATGTTGATTCTGCCCATCCATGAGCATGATATGTTTTTCTATTTGTTTACATCCTCTGTGATTTCCTTCCTTAGTGTTTTGTAGTTCTCCCTGTAGAGGTCTTTCACCTCCTTGATGAGATATATTCCTAGGTGTTTTAGTTTCTTTGTTGCTATTATGATAGGTATTGAGTCTTTGATTTGATTCTCATCTTGACTGCTGTTGTCATATAAGAATGCTATTGACTTGTGTACATTGATTTTGTAACCCGAGACTTTGCTGAATTTATCTGTCAATTCCAGGAGTCTCTTGGCAGAATCTTTGGAGTTTTCTAGATATAAGTTCATATCATCAGCAAAGAGCAATAGTTTGACCTCTTCTTTCTTTATGTGGATACCCTTAATTTCCTTCTCTTGCCTGATTGCTCTAGCTAGGACTTCCAGAAGTGTGCTGAATAGAAGTGGTCATGGTGGGCAACCTTGGCTGGTTTCATTTCTGAGGGACAATGGTCTCACATTTTCCCTATTCAGTATGATGTTGGCTGTCAGTTTGTAAATAATCCACCATGATCAGGTGGACTTCATCCCACAGATGTAAGGCTGGTTCAATATATGCAAATCTATAAATGAAATTCACCACACAAACAGAAGCAAAAACAAAGATCATATGATCCCCTTCACCACTAACAATAATGAAAAAAACTTGTCCCTTAGAACAAGCATTTTGTGAGAATGTTAAACCTTCCTTTTTATCTCTCTTCTGTCCTGCTATCTCCATATGTGAATAATTTTGTTTCTGTTTCATTAGGCCATCAAAATATCAAATACTGTTGTAAGACACAAGGAGAGCCATTGAAAAATATTTATTGCTATATAAATGGAGCTGTTTTTCACTACTAGTGGTCTAATTTTTATAGAAAAGCTACAAAATCTACTCTATGTAAGACCTGGAGGTTTAACCAGCACCCAGAAAAACAACACTTAGCCTAACTTTTAAGTACAGAAATAAACATTACATATATTCACATAGTTCAGAGAGCAATGAAGAATGTGATTTATATATAATAATAAAAATCCTTTGGCTTGGTTTTAAGAAACTTACTGACAAAAAGAGAGGGTTACTAGCACACTGAGGCCACTTGTCAATATCATTAACTAGCATTTTGGTGGCAGCTTTAATTTTTGGGATTCATTTCATTTTAATGAGGGGATAGAAATATGTTGAAGAGGAAAAATGTTAAACTGAAGAGCAATGATAGACACAATTTCAACATGATTGAACTGATATGAAGTCACAATGAACAAATATATTTATGGATGTCCATCTCCTTGAAATTTTAAACAGCCTTAAATCTGAGTTTGAGGATAAAGGTCATAATTTAATAACTTTCTTTTTCTAATAAATTTTATTTTTAGAACATTTTCACATTTATAGAAAAAAATTATAAAAAGATTACAGAGAGTTCTCATAACTTCGAAACTCAGAGTCCTCTATTACTAATATCTTACACTATGAAATATCTGTTGTAATGAATGGAAAAATATGTATACATAACCATTAACTAAAATCTGTAATTTATTATACTTTAAAATATTCTACTTAATTGTCCTTTATCTGTTTCAGGATCCCAGGTATCATATTACATTTAGATGTTATGTATCCTTAGGATTTTCTTGGCTCCTACAGTTTCTCAGGCTTCTCTTGTTTTTTATACTCTTGATAATTTTGAGGAATGTTCTAGGATTCTAGGATGTGCCTCCATTGGAATTTGATATTTTTCTCAAAATTAGAATAAGGTTATATGTTCCCCCGAGGAAGATCATAGGAGTAAAGTGTCATTTTTATCACAATATATCAAGGGTTCATATTACCAACAGGATTTATCATTGTTGATATTGTTCTTGATCACTTGGATAAAGTGATGCTTCATTTTCAAGTGCATTCATTGTGAAGTTACTCCTCCCCAGCTCCCTTCTATTCTGTTCTCTTTGGAAGGAAGCCTACAATTAAGAAGTGGGAAAATTATGCTTTATTTTCATGCAGGCAGCATATATGAATAAATTACATGAAATTCTTCTCTATGAGAGTTATGTCTCTTCTCCCCCATTTTTTGGTTATGTATTTATAATGCTATGAACCTGTAGATATTTATTTTATACTTTGGTTATAATCCAGTTCTAATCTATTTTTTTTTGTCCAAATTGTTCCAGCTTTTGCCATTGGGAACTCTTTCTTCTGTTGGTTCTTGTATATCTTTGATATACTTGCCCCATTTTGTGTGTGTATTTAGGTGTGTGCTTGTGTGTCCTGAGCACTTTATTACTTCCTAGAACTATAAAATATTCCAGGATTATCTGTATATTTCCTGCTCTAGTCCCCAAATCAGCCACTTATAGAGTCCTGGTTTTCTTTGTTGTTGTTGTTTTAAATGGAGATTAGCATTGAAAATCAAGATCCATGTAAGAATTAATATCATTAAAGTCACCATGCTATCCAAAGCAATCTACAGATTCAGTTCAATCTTTATTAAAACATATTTTGAAATTCCTAGCCTCCAGAATTGTGAGAAATAAATTTATTTTGTTTATAAGCCACCCAGTTTATGATATTATTGTTACAGCCATCAAAACAGACTAAGATAGTTCCTAGCTATAACAGTGGATTTGTTCATTGTTCCTGGTAGTTGTTTTAGCTCTTTTGTATTCTGTTGTTAGGTGTATGCATGCTAAAACTTATTTATTTTCTTGAAAAATGTATTTCTTTAGCATTATTTAACGCTCCTCTTTATCTTTAATAATCTTCCTTGATTATTTTTCTGAAATCCATATAACCGTTCAGCTTTCTTTTAGTTATTGTTAGAAGAGCTTATCTTTCTCCATCTCTTTAATTTTAACCTATGTGAGCCTTTATACTTATAATGGATTTCTTGTAGGAAACATACAGTTGGGCTTTTTTTTTTTTAGCTATTCTGACAATCTCTGTTTTTCAATTGATGTAGACTACTCATAGTTAAAGTAATTATTGATATACTTGGATTAATATCTACTATGTATTAACTGTCTTCTTTTTATTGCATTTGTTCTGTGTTTCTTTCTGGCCCTACATTTTTCCTGACATATATGGCTTTAATTGAGCACTATATATTAATCCATTTTATATCTTCTCTTGGCATATCAATTATACTCCAAATATTTAGTAGTTAATTAAAATACTTTAATTACTCTATGGTTACCATAGAGTTTATATATACATAAGTACTTACTCTAAATCCACTTTCAAATAATGCAATAATGTTTCACATGTAGTACAGATAACTTCTTGTATTTCTAATTACCACTCTTATCTTTTATAAAATTACTGCCATTCTTTTCAATTATTTATATGTTATAATGATGAAATGCATTGCTCCTATTATTATGTTAAATAAATATTTTATGTCACTAAGAATAATAAAAAATAAAACACTTATTTTAACTTCCTTTGTTCATTTTTGTGATGTTCTTCTTTTCATTATGTAGATTCAAGTCTAATCTATTTGGTTTACTAACTATAAATTCTCTTACTTTCATTTTTCTGAGAAAGTCTTTATTTATCCTTTGTTTCTGAAGTATAATTTTACTGATAAAATAACTCTCGGTTGCTAACTCCTTTCTTCGAGGACATTAAATTATTCACCTAGCTCTCTTTTCACGGGGTTTCTAATGAGAAATCTAATATAATTCTTATTTCTGTGTAAGTAGTATTGTTTTCCTCTGGCTTCTTTCAAAATTTAATGTTTATCTTGATTTTCTACAGTTTGAATACATTATGCCTAAGTGTAGATTTTTAAATTTTTATGCTGCTTGAAATTTTCTGAGCTTTATGAGTCTGTGGTTTAGTGTTTGCAATTAATTTTGGAAAATTCTTACCCATTTTAATTTTAAATATTTCTCCTGTTAAACTACTTTTTTCTCTTTTTGTTATTTTAATTGTGTATTACATCTTTTTAAATTATTCCACAGTTCTTACATAATCTATCTTTTCATTATCATTTTTTTCTCTTCACACATCATTTTGGTAAGCTTCTGTTGTCATATGATCTACCTCATTGATTCTTTTCTCAGCTGTGTCTAGTCTACTGATGAGATGATCAAAGCCATTCTTCATTTATGTTACAGTGTTTTTGAGTTCTAGCATTTTCTTTTCTTTGGTCACATTACTCATCTGTTCTTCCACATTGTCAATATTTTCCATTAGTGTTTCTGATGTGCTAATCACAGCTATTCTAAATTCTTTGTCTGATAATTTCAACATTTGTGTCACATCTGTGTGTATCTGCTTTGATGTTTGCCTCATGTCTTCACACTACTCTTTCATTTCTTTTATGATGCTTTGCAATTTTTGTTGAAATCTGGACATGATGTATTGGGTAATAGAAACTGAAGTAAATAGTCCTTTAGTGCGATGTTTTATGATAATCTGGCTAAGATTTGAGTGTTGTTTAATACCAGGAGATTCAAATTCCTCTAGTGTCTTTGATTTTTTTTCTCCTGTTGTCTTTGGGATTTGCTAAGAATTATGCCTCACGTAGAGTCTTGTCATGCTGCAGTCTCACCTGTAATATACTGTTTTTGACTGCATCTCTGTTGGTATTGGGGTAAGGTATTGGGGAGGGTAAGTGTTCTATAAACTTATAGTTAAATCTTAGTATTTCAGTTGGTCTGTGATGTTCACAAATATTTGTTGCATTAATTTTCCCTTAAGTGAGACAAGAAGGCTAGAGTGGGCTGGAATAGGGCAAATACCCTTTCCATAGGTTCAATGAGATTCTGATAAACTCCTTTTCCATGCAGTATAGGCCTTTACTATCAAGATCATTCTAATTGTATTTCATGATGGCTCTTTTCCCCTCTCCCTGCCAGAGCCACATACAGATATTTCTTGACTCTTCATCATAAGAACCTGGTGGAGTTCCTGAAGGTTGAACTCATGAAAGTATGGGGAAGCTTCCCCAAGACTGTGGCATGCAGACGTTTCTCACTTTCAAACTAGTCTACAGTCAGCCTCCAGCAATTTTTGAAAATTACCATTCAAGTGCTCCTACCATTTTATGACTATGGCAGCATCTGCCCAAGATAAAGAGTTCTCAGCTGTGACTCTTGGATTTACCATCTCTGCAGATGTCAGATGGTGGGTTTTTCTTTCTATTATTCCTGTGGTAAGTCCAGGAAAAGTTATTCATTTTCAATTTTTTCAGTTTTTTTCTTTTTGTAAGAAT
Organism: Mirza zaza; assembly: GCA_008750895.1. Lineage (NCBI taxonomy): Eukaryota > Metazoa > Chordata > Mammalia > Primates > Cheirogaleidae > Mirza > Mirza zaza. The sequence goes on from VSMD01052666.1 coordinate 8,593, forward strand.
AGAGACACTTTGCAAGCTCTTTGCATTTTGGAGCTAACACTGGAAATACTTCCTTTTTAGTGTTATCAGTTTTGATGCCACAATATGAGAGAGAAGATAAAAGGGTATCATTGTATGTTGTGAAAATTGTTATATTTTTTATAGTAGTTTTTATACAAGTTGACATTAATAATAATATTGCTTAAATTTGATGCTTATTTTAAAACTTCATGAATAGACACAAGACTCTTAAAACGAACCCAAAATACAGTCATATTGATTGCATTAACATTTATTATGCTAATATGAACTATCCTGAAATTGCTCAAAGAATTAAAAGAAATACCATATAAACTTCAGTATAAATAGAATTCTTACATAAATGTGATATATTATTATAAATATGGATTAACAAATCTACTAAAATTTTTTCTCTTTTTTCATATGTTTAGTTCTAAATAGATGACATACTTAACTTCATTTGAAACTTCATGTCTCTTAACATGAAGTTAACATCATTTGATAATAAGGGGGACATCTGGTTGCCGTTTGTAATATTACATTTTTTGAAAGACATTAGGAAATTATTTATGTATATTTTTAGAATGTAGAATAAATAATTGTGATGTACTGAAGGCAAACAATAAATTTGTCCAGTTAGGAAATTAAGAAACTATGTATTTTTTATATCTAGATCAGAGGTCATCAAAACCTGGCCTTTGGGCCAATGCAATCAATAGCTTCTCTTTATAGATAAAGTTTTATGGGAAACAGACACGCCATTTATTTATATATTCTCCATGGATGCTTTCAAGGCTAAAATAGCAGAGTTCCATTGCAATAGAGACCTTACAGAGTACAAAACTAGAATGTTTAATTTTTTCCTACTACAGAAAACATTTGTCTATCCATATCCTAGTTATATCTTGATTTAATTCAATATGATGTTAGAATATAATATTTAAAAACAGAATATATTGTGACTAATTTAATAATTGAAATTTAATGGAAAAGCACTTAACTTCCAATAGTATATTTATTTTGCCAAAGAATGTGTAGTTATACTTGAGTTTTTTATTGAGGTCATTCATATTTTCACCAACTTAGAAAATACTGGCACTTTGTATCTAATTTTATGGTATGTTAAAAAGTTTTTACCATTCCACATAAATAATCACAACAGATATAGGCAAAGGTAAAATACTAACGTGAGCTATTTAAAGACACCTGGTATTTTACATAAAAATCCATAAAATAAAACATTTTCATTTTCTTTAGCATAAATGTGTATTAAATGTGTATAAATAGAATATATGAATTTTTAATAATGTGTGTGTCAGTTGAGGTGCATTTAAGAATTTTGGTTTCATCTGTTACATATATGTTTCCTCCCTGTATTTAATAGATGGAAAAGATTGTTATTGGTTTAAGTTCATTTCTTATTTCCTTCCAAGCACCACCATGATAACTAAGCAAATTCAAAGGGAACTTCTGAATTCTCCTTTCCACATGAAGTTTAAAAATTAAGTGTGACTCAAATCGTGTGCTCATGAGTTATTTAGTGTTTATTCTGACTTGTAACAAGCTCTCATGTGACATTGTAAATTTACACTTGTCATAAAGTTTGAGCTTTCCCATAGGTTGGTAAATGCTGTGAAAATTTATTTAAGTAGGGAAGCCATTAATAGGCAGGGTGTGGTCAAGTCATAAACAACACTCTTTTACAGAAACAAAACGTTCTATAGTCTGGCCTTACCCTAAAATATACCCAAACAAACCAAGGAACTACAAAGAACAAAATTCCAACCCTGACTCAGTCCCCACTAGAATATATAATTATAACTGAGAATGAGAGCTTTCAAAAAAGGTAAGCAAGGATATTTTGGGAATTTATTTTATTAAAACTCCTTCAATACACTTTAATGTCTCTAAAATCCAATGTAAGTTCTCTTTTAGTAGATGTCAAGGTGCCAGTTTACCTTCACATTCCATAATCTAAAATAGTATGGACTGGGCACTGTGTATCACGCCAGTAATCCCAGCACTTTGGAAAGATCAATTGCGGCCAGGAGTTTAAGACCAGACTGGGCAACATGGTGAGACTCCATTTCTACAAAACATATTTTAAAAACTTCATGGGGCATGGTGGTGTACATCTGTAGTCCCCCCAGCTACTTGGGAGGCTGAAGCAGGAGAATCGCCTGACTCCAGGAGTTTGGGGCTCCAGTGAGCTATACTCATGCCACTGCAGTACTTTAGCTTGGGTGACCATGGAGATCCTGTCTCAAAAAAAAAATTAGCATGAATGCTCCAAAAATACAAGCTTTAGTACAAATATGTAAAATTGTTTGTTTCTGTTTCTGTTCTGCAACCATCTTCATCAACTTAAAGCATTGCATATTGGCGTACGGGCCGCTTTTTAAGTTAAACATAATTTGTGTTAGTTGAGGCCCACAAATGCTTCTTATCCAGTCTCTCAAGTGACCCCACAACAACCTTTCCCAGACACAGTTGAGCTTTCAGTTGTCCAAGCCTGTATAGGATTTGGTGAAACCAAAGGTTTTTAAAAGTTGGCATTCTACCCGCCAAAACATACCGGTCCTTTGTCCTCATTCTCTCAAGTTTATTCTCTGTTTCTATTGCAAGATTCATCAGCATATACAATGCCTTTATAGAATGTCTGTACTTTGATCTGCCCAAGGAAAGGGTATTTTTGGAAAAGAATGTTTTCCATAGCCATTCCAAACACACCACAGAAGCAACTGCCCATAGAATGCAGCAACCTTGCTGTGGCATTTTATAATAATGCTCTACATAATACTTAAGGTTCTTTAAATCTGAGATAGTAGAAAATGACTCACATCAGTTTAAACAATGAAGTGAATTTACTGGCTTACCTGCCTGGAGAGTTTAAAGCCTTGTGTTTGTTTCATTTTGTTGCTCATCAGCAATTCTTTCGTTAGTCTACTCTGCCTCCTACAAAAAGCCACATCTAAAGACTGGCTTCCTTCTTTTGGGGAGACAAAATAACTACAGGAGGATTCATATTTATACCATGCAACACCTCAAAAGGTACAAAGAGAGAGTATGCCTTTCTAGAAATGTTTTCCCTAATCTCATTTGCTGAGCTTTGATAAAGTTTTGTGGCTACTAATTGCCATCATGCCAGTTGTTAGCTCAGCTCTCACACTCATGTTCCACCATCAAATCCAGATGTGAAAAGAAAGTATGAACACTTGAATAAAAAATAGTGCACTTATCAAGAGAAGGTGTTATGAAGGATAAGTAAATGTGATGGTTAATTTTTATGTGTCAACTTGACTGGATCATGGGTGCCCAAATATTTGCCTAAAATTATTTTGATGCATATCTGTGAAGGTATTTGATGAGATTAGCATTTTAACCCATAGACTGAATAAAACAGATGGCTCTTCCCAATGTGAGTGGGTATCACTCACATTGAGGACCTCACTTGAGGTCCTCAGTTGAACAAAAACAGGGAGTAGGGGAGAACCTGCTTTTTCTCTGCCTGTTTGAGTTGGGACATCTTTCTCCTCCTGCCCTTGGACTGGGACTTATATCATCTATGCTCCTGGTACTCAGGCCTTCAAACTAGGGCTGGAATGACACCGTGGGCTTTCCCAGACCCCTAGCTTGCAGATGTCAAATCATGGGACTTCTCAGTCTCTATTATCAGATGAACCAAAATCTTCTATAAATCTCTTTTTATATAGTATATATGTAAGATATATGTACATATATGTTTATATGGCTATGTATGGCTCCTTTTTTTCCTGTTGGCTTTAATTTTCTGAAAAACCCTTACTAATGCAGGAAATAATATCCATGACACTCTAAATCATTAAATGACATTTATGACCTAATGATAAATTCTAACTATAGTTTTTAATGAGTGCCTCTATTTTACCAAATAACTCAGCCAATCAAAGGCATTATTTACTGAAAGATAAAAAAGTTCTGAACCTCTGACACTGCAGAGATCCATGGAAAACTCACTTCAGTCCACACATATATCTGCATAACTTTCTTCATAAAATAGAAGACAAAGCAGAAGGAAATATTCCAATTTGGTTTATATGAAGCAGGTGGTTTTAGCAGATGGCTCATCTATTTGTATGCAGAAATAAACCTATCAATTTACTAAGGAAGGGATCAGTAGTACAATTCATTGCACTTATTATGAGCCACTTAACCTGAATGCCAAATAATTAATGGAAAGCATAATGATCACAAAGAAAAATCAGTCTTCAACAGCAGAGATAAATATTCCTTCATATTGATGATGATGGTGGGCTTGGAATTAATTAAAAATTTCTGTCAATGATGAGGTAATATTTGCCTTCATTTTATTTCAATAATGGCTTTTTTTGTTGTTTAACCTTAAAACAAAGTTCACTAGAAGTACTTAACCAGCTTTTCAAAAATTATTATTTCAAAAATTATTTTCCCTTCATCACATATTTCCTTCTGAACAAATGATATCTATATTTGATTGAAGCCCATAGTTTCATGTTTGAAATTACCTTTTTTTATTTGTGCATATCATTTATCTGAAAATATTTACTGAAAGCCTCGTACTAGATAGGCATGGCTTTTTGAATAGGAAATAAAAGAAGAAACAAAATGAAATTTTTCCCAAAAGAGCATACTACCTAATGAATTATATCAATGGAAAATTAGAAAAGGAAGAGAAAGTTTTTATCCTGGAGCACCAAAAAACACCATGGGAGAGGTAAAGTAATTAACTATGGATGGGGGAGGCAAACTAAGTCAACTATGGATGATTAGGAACAATCACGTAGAAGAGGAATCCTTAACTGGGAATGTAGGTATGAATCAATTTGGTTATATAGGGAAACAGAGAGAAGTGATTGTAAGCAGATGGGATATGTATATGGGTGATTCAAAGAACTACAGAAAGTTAAATTAGAAAACTGAAGTGAGATAGGGTCTAGGTCAGATAACAAAATGCCTTAGTGTGAAAGATGATCAGATTTTTAAGTAATAAGAATTTTAAACTTGAGAGTGGAATTGATATATTTTTCCTCTTAGAATAGTCTGTCTTGAGCACTATGAGGGGGAGATTGGCTTATGAGGAGATTGGCTCACCCTATCACATCTACTAAGTCATCTATGTCTGGTCCCATATTTGGTGTTTTCTCCTATTCTTGTGAATGAATGTTTTTTTCTATGATTGGTCACTCTACTCATGTGCTATAGCCATTCACTCGTGACAACTATTTCCTGTAGTTCCATTATTCCCTATTAATTATTCTCTTAAACATTCACTCACTATATTGCTTCACACATCTTAGAAAACAAAAACAAAGTAACTCTCTTTACCCCATGTATCCCTCTAACTATAGTCTATTTCTCTGTACCTTTTAATTACAAAACTTCTCAATAAAGTGATCGTTCATTGATGGCTTTTTTCTTCCACTATTTCTTTAATCTACTCCAAATAGACTAGCATCTCCTCATATTATTGGGAAAAAAGTCTTAATACATGCAGACATAGTGGATTCCTCAGCAACTTTCTTTCTGCCAATAAATGGAAATGCTCAGAATTTACTATACTCAAATAGTAACAGCATTTCCAGTATTGTCCCCCAGTTTATCCTTTTTGAAATACTTTCTTAGCTTGGCTGCAGGAAGCCATTCTTTCTTGATTTTCCTGCCTTTCACTGATATTTGCTATTTAATTTCTATCTCCCTAATATCCAATCGTTAGTGTAACCTAGGACTCATATAGACCACTGACATTCCCTATATATCAGCATGTCTTTAATGAACTTACTCAGTACCAGAAATTTTATAACATCCAAGTACTGTTTTCTCTCTTATTTATTATATTTATCTGAGATGTTTCTCCTGAACTCAAAACATATTTATAACTGCCTATCTGATTCCTCTGTTTGGTTGTCTAAACACCATCTGAAATTTATACTCTATAAAATCAAGCTGCAAATATTCCCTCTCAAACTTGTGCCTCCTGTAGTCTTCCTTGCCACACCTTATTCACTCAGTTGCTCAGGTAATCCCTCTTCCCCACTTCTATTTGAACTGGGACTTTGACTTTTTTTTGCTCATGACCCTTTTAGTAACACCTAGAATAATACCTGACATATAGAAGATGCTCAATAAATAATTGTCGAATTAATGTATAAATGACTAAAAACAAAAGAAGGGAGAGGAATTTGGCTTTGGGCTATTGTATAAATATACTGAGATAAAAAGATTTTTATAGCTGATTCAACATTAAAGTAATCATAAGGCATATACAGTGGACAAACAACTAACATGGAAGGCAAAATGTGAAAATTTAGGGAAAGTGTGAAAATTGAGATGAGGAAAAATCCAGGGACAAAATTTTATGGAAAGACAATATTCAAGTATTGGAAAGACAGAGAAATGTTTGAATAAGGAAAAAAACAGAAGTGATTAGAGATACAAAATAAAAATAAGTGTGGTTAAATCAAAGGAATTGAGAAAGGGATTGCAAAAGAGTCAGTTTTGTTAAATGTCCAGGGGACCACATTAGATAAGAACTTGGATTGACACAACGGGGGTTCTTGGAGAGCTAATTAAGCCAAATTTAGGGGAATGATTGGAGTGGAAGCCAAATTACAACACATGGAGGACTTGGCAAGAAGAAAGGAGATGAAACCATGGACATAGATTGTAGGTTAATTATTCTTGGCTGCCAAAAGAAGAAGTAGAATAGTTAGACAAAGGTGGCTGGGGTTGGGGAACAGAATAAAAGATTGCACCTTCCTCTGTTAATATGAGAGAGGAAGTCTAAATATGCTAAGGAGATTAAATCAATAGTATGGGAACATTTTAAGACATATAAGGGGATAATTTATGGGATAAGGTCCTGGAAAAGGCAACGGGTCTAAAAATGGATATCAATAAAAACATTTATTTTACCAAAATTTATCAAATGTTCTGTTATTATCAGTTTTCTAATGAAATTCTTAGTTCTGAGTATTATGAAATAAGTCACATTCTTAAAAAAATTTCTCCAAGGTGAAGGGTTTAAATAAAGTGATGTGAAGGAAAAAATATAAACTATATCTGTGTATTCTATTACAATGAATTGTAACTAGCAGAAGAAGAGCAGGAGTTTTTTCTTCTTCTTCTTCTTCTTATTATTATTTTTTTTGCTTTTGCCTACACATTTTCTGCCTGTGGGAAAACTATAAGAGAATCTAAAATCTCTACAAAAATCTTGCTCAGTGTAATTTTCCATCCTTGGATAGGAGCAAAGGTGAAGTCTTTGTCCCTCTTCCCCATTAGATTCTATGACCAAGTGAAGGTGTCCTCACAGAAAGCAAATTTTAGAACCTGCTGAAAATACAACTTCACCCAGGTGTACAGTAGTTCCCAGAGTGTATCATTGAGAGGACATAGAATTTAATTCAGTCCATCGAAAGGACTAATGGCATAAAATTCGGGAAAAGTTGGAATGTTTTACCAACAGGCAAAGAATAGTCTCTTGATGGAGGAAAAAACAAAACAAAAAAACTTACCTTGCTGTTTACAGGAAGAAAGGCCCTAGGTATTGAAAAGATGATTCAACAACTAGGCACTGAAGCAAATTCTTTGCTCAAAGCAGAAGTAGAGGTATCACAGAGAGGAAAGGCAGGCATCCGCCTCACATTTTTGGGTCCTGGACTAGAGTACTAATGGTGTACCTTATACCATATGTATAAATATTTAAAAAATGTATTCATTAGTCATTCCCTAGGTTAATTGTTCTTAACCTTGGCCACACATTTGGATAATCTAAAGAGTGTTTTAAAATAGCTACACCTGAACCCTTCTGCCTACTAAGATTTGGATTTATTTGGTTTTGTATTTAGTATCTTATTATAAGCTTGCAGGATGATGCTAATGTGCACCCAGGGTGACAAAATTCTGCTAGAATAAGTAAAAATATCCTGCTATGTGGCCTATTGGTAAGAAAAAACTTATTTAAATTCAGACTGTGAAGTATTTAGAGCACCAGGAATCTCTCATCCTGCTTCTGTCTTTGGGAAGAGGGTATATTTTGCCACCTTTAAAATTCTGTAAAAAAAAGTATGGGAACAAAAGTGCAAACATATGAAGAAAAAAAATATATGTCCAAGTATGAAGTTTTCTGAAACACCAAGATTCTAATTAAAACACTTTGAAACACACATGCTGAAATTGCCCATCTTTTAAACCAATCTCTGTATAATTTGGATCATGTAAACTAGAGAACAAAAAGATAAATATTTTCTGGTTCTAAATTTTTCAGGACAAGTAAATAACCTACCATTATAACATGAATGTTTTGAATAGATAATTCCAAGCTCAGATTTAATTTTACTTCTCCAAACATGAGGAATTATTTTATTTATATTTCTTATTCCAAGATAAGCATGCAGCCTTGTAGTGAAGAAAGCTTTCTGTTGATATTGGTTGCCACAGCCATTTTACAAAATGCAGTCATTTATTGTTTTATTATATGTGCTTTTTATTTCAAGGCAAACTTGTTATGAAGTCAGCAAATACATATTCCTTAAAGATAAACTTGAAGATTCCTGTGTTAGAATATTCTCAATTCCCTCTTTGGGCTACAGCTGAAATAAAGCACTCCTAAGAAAGCTTAAGAAAGAGTTTTCATTTGGTGCTAAAATAGTTTTCTAATATCAGCTTTATAAATTTATAAGTAAATTGAAATACTATGTGAGTTAGCTTAGCAGAAAGACACATGAATTTCATGACAATAAGGTATTTTCCAAAAACAAAAATAAAAAAATTAATAATGCTTATGTAGGGAAAATAACCAGAGAAATTTATTTTTATGAGGAATCTCCGTAGATCAGCATTTCTAAAACTTAGCACTATTGACATTCTGAGTTGGATAATCCTTTGTGAGGGGAGGCTGTCCTGTGCACGAAGGATGTTTAGGAGCATCTCTGTCCTCTATCCACCAGATGCCAATAGCACCTCCACTTAGTTGTGGTAGCCAAATATCACCTACAGCTAAAATTTCCCCTAGTGTAAAAATTGCTGCTATAGATCTATAGATCTATATTTCATATATCATATAGATATTGATTTTGTATAGATATAGATGAAGGTAGATATGGATGAAGATGGAGACATAAATATAGGTATTGGTATAGGTATATCCCACTTCTTTATCATGATTCTTTCTGCATAGTGATAAATGGGAACATTGAGTTTTGCAACCTAAAACTTAGCATCTGGAAATCAAACAGCTTTAGGCTTTTTTCTAGTGCCATGGTCAAAAATCCCAGAAACCCATTGACCCTTTTTGGTTTACATGTCTCCCTCAGACCAATCAATTTTACCCAGGGCATATGAAGTGATATAAATACTCCTAACAAAATACAGAAGGGTGCTGCCGGGAGAGGAATAATTATAAGAAAGGGTTAATGCTGCCCCCTCCAAAAAGAAAGAGAATTACAAAGAACCTAAATGAAATAGAAGGTGGAAGATTTTTAAAGAACACAATACAGGAGATTTTCCTGAGCAAAAAGCATATAGAAGAATTGAAGTGAAGGGGCTTCCCGCACCTCCTAAAAAAACTAACAAAATAGATACATAGACTAACATCTAGCATATTTCTTCAAAGTGTCAGCTAAAACGCTCAAGAGAAAAGATAGTTCATCTACAAAAGAATGAGAATCAATTTATCTCAGTCATCTCATTTGTAATAACTGAAATTAGAAGAAAATGGAAACTTCATTTTCTGTGGGAAATTATCTTCAGCCTATATTTTTATATCTATCATTCAAAGTATATTATAAAATAAAGGCATTTTAAGATCTCAAAAATTTTAGGTCACTTCATCTATTTTTAGGATTTAATGGTGAATTACCAAAATATAAATAATAAAATGAAAACACGAGAAGGAGGGAATGGATCCAATGAACAGAGAAGTGAAGGGAGGGCACAAAAAAGTATTTGTGCTAAAAACATGGAGGACAACAAAGCCAAACTAGCTAGAGAAGGACATAGACCAGAGCCTTTGAGAAAGGGTCATTCATGGGAGGGTAGAAATAAAATCTTGGAATATACTGAAAATACGACAATATCAATGTTTTTTAAAAAAGAAAGGTTGCCACTAACTCTATGGAAAACAAACTACAGGAGGACATGAGGGCCATTTGAAGCAAACTGAATTGAGTCATAATGTTGTGCTATGCATACATTCCATGGGAATGTATGTTAAAGAATATTCTTAAAAGGGCAAAGGATTTATACATTTGGAACCACAGAAAACAAACTCTCAGATTGTGTAATGAATAGTATTTATCTCACCGTAATACTCTAAAAACTGTTCTTTTTTTCTTGTTCTGGTTCAGATGATTGAGGAATAGTTTATACATGTGAAGATTTTACATTTTTTAAAGGTATACAGTTCTATGAGGTTGATAAATGTATACAGTCCTGGAACAATGACCACAAACAAGATATGGAATATCTTGTTTCCTCATGTGGATTTGTAATGGTTGCTCCTTGCGAGCACTGACCTGGTTTTACCCCATTATTTTCTTCAGAATGTCATTTAAACGCAATGATACAGTAGATAGGCTTCTTTGTCTGGCTTCTTTCCCTTGGATAAAGTCTTGGAATTTAGCCACATAGTCATATCTCTCGAAAGTATATTTCTTTATATTGATGACAAATATTTTATTATATGGATGTGTCAATTTATTTATGTATTCATCACTTGATGTATACTTGATCTGTTTCCAGATTTTTAGCAAAGTATCTATCAGGATTCAATCAGAAGACAGAAACCACACAATAATTTGAACAGGGAACTGTAAATAAAAACTGTTAACATGGTTATTAAAGTAATCAGGGGTCAAATAATTAGATGAAAATAGAACTCCAAGGAATCTGTAATAGGGGATACAGGGAGCAGCCATCACTGGGATGACTTAAATATTAATAAAACACCTAAAGAAGAGGCCACAGCCTCCCAGGACGGAGACCCAGATCTCATTGGAGTGGACATAATGATGACTCACAGGAAGGTAAAGACGTTTGGGAAAGAACTAGCAGTACTCACTAAAAATCCATCTTCCAAAATGTTGGGGGAAGCTGAAATTTACTGCAAGTTCCTCCAACTTTATTCTTTTTATACAAAAATTTTTGGCCGTTCTAAGTCCTGTATTTTTATATAGCTTTTAGAACCGACCTGTCAATAAAAAGGATTTTGATTGGAATATTATGGGATCTCCATATGAATTTAGAGAACATTACCATTTTAGCCATTTTGAGTCTTCTGACCCCCAAAACACTATTTACCATGTTTTAACTTTCAGAAGCAATCTACATTTTAGTCATAGAAAACTGAATTATAGCTAGAGAGCAGAATGCAGATTTTATTAACCATGACAGTATAAAAGCAGTGAGATAGTTGGAAAAAGTTTCTCAGAAATAAGTTTATAAAGAGAGGTGAAAAGTAAAAATAGAAAAAAAGATTAATGTCATTATTTTACAAAGTGAGAATTCAAAACATAGTGTTTCTGAGTGATAGATTTTAAAATGAATGTTGAAGCCTGTTGTATGAAATTGTGGAAGTGACAAAGGGAGGTACTGATTATAGAGTCGCAAAACAGTTTCTGGGAGAACAGAACCGGTAGTGAGAGAAAGTGGTGCAATGGAAATTAGGTTTCATTGTAAAACCTTCTATATGCTTTGTTTTTTTAAACACATAATATATATATATATATATATATTTGATAAAACTAACAACAGCAATGACAGCAACAAACCTCAAAATTAATGGCTTTTATATTAATTAAAATGTAGTTATCAGTGATGGAAAAAAATTATCCATTTTTAATAGAAAATAGTGAATGCTATTTTATTCCATTCATTGAAAGACAAACCTCATGAAACCTAGCATATATCACATCATTAACTGGTAACTAACTGATTCTTCAACATATCAGCTGCTGAAGATATCAGATACCTCAGAACATAAAGGGGGATGATTTGACACTGAAATAAAGTTGATAGTTGAAAGTCAATTGTCAGAAACCCAAGTTCCCAAGCCCTTTCCAACCTCTTGCTGCCAAGTACCTACCTCTCAACTCACCTAGGGGTAAAGAAAAGGAAAGCTTAGTTCCTGAACCACTGAAGCTCTCATTTCAGGAATGTGAAGTGTGTTGGAGGCTGTAAATTGACATACTGTGATGCCACAGGGAAACTAAAGCATTCCACTATAATTCTACCATATCTTCCCCAACCTGCCAAAAGCAGATTAGAGAACTCTTGTTTTGGGATAATAAATGGCCTGCATGAACAGGGCAACTCATATTAATGTTTTGAAGGTACTGTGAGGCAATGCCTGAACCCTTCATGATTGCTACAGTAAAGATCACTGACCAATAAGTCCCACTCATGCACACAGTATCCAAAGAGCATTTTTAGTGACACATTTTAAATTATGAATGGGAGGTAAGAGATCATCAGATATTTTGGGAAAACTTATAAATAAGAGATATCAAAACAAACAAAAAAGCAAGTTAAAGGAAATCATATAAAAAAAATATAAAAAAATCTTAAAAACCTATCATTCCAAAAATGATAAAAATCATGCCCTAGGAAAATATGAAACATAATTTACCCCAAAGAAAAAAAAATTAATTATTAAGTTAAAAATCAGAAACAAGTACAAGTTTTTGAAATCTGAAAAATAGATTACAGAAGGAAACAATATGGAACACAGAATATAAATAAATAAGAGAAAATGATTTTAAAATTATGGAATTAACCCAGAAGAAAAACAAAGAATTCTAAGACAAAAGAATATTTATGAACATATTAATATAAGAAAAGTTTCTATAATTTAGGAACACATGTTTCCACTTAAAGGAGTCTAATGTCTCCATGATATTTTAGAACACTCTGATAAAAGCCTTTAGGTGGAGAGCAGGTCATGTGAAATAACTTGGAATGAGAATGGTAATGTAATTCTCACAAGGAGCACTAACTACACATTCTGAGTTAAAATATTTCCCACACATCCTATATTCATCCATCTCAGAGAATATTTAAAGCATCATAAATGGAATGTTGGTAGAAATATGAACATAAAATGAACTGCTGCTGAAGTCTCAGACATAAATGAGGAAAATGTCATTGGAAACTGGAGAAAAGGGTATTCTTATCATACAGTGGCAGGAAGCTTAGTGGAATTGTATCCTTCATGTATGCTGAAAACAGAATTTGTAAGCAATGAACTTGGATAGCTAGATGAAGAGATTTCCAAGCAATATGTTAAAGGTAGAGCTTTGTTTTCTCTGTGGCTTATAGTAAAACATGAGAGGAAAAAGAGAGATTGAGAGAAACACTGCTAAGGAAACAGGACTTGATGATTTGGAAAATTCTCAGGCTATCCAGATTGCAAAGACACTGAAATTTAGGAGATTCATTGTCAAGAAAGCCTTCTCTGGAGAGGAAGCCAAAGGTGTGGCTGGGCAACCTTTTGCTAGTGCTTTGGAAGGATCAAAAGATCAGAGTGTTCAATTACACATATGGCTCTTTGAAGGGATTAAGCAAGTGACTCATGGATCCCCTCAGCTATCTAAAGAGAAGCCAGGAATAGAGATGGTATTATCCAAGACAGATTTGTGGATGAGCCTCTTGTCTAATGGAGCAAATCCCTGAAACATATAAGGGACATTTATAAAATTCTTGAGAATGTTATGCTGACACTCTAGCTGCCAGCTTAGACTAAAAGGGGCACAACAAGAACAAAATGCTACAACTACTTAGCTGCAAATATGTAGAGCTATAGCTGAGGGGCAGAGCCCAGAAACACAGTGGATGATTCCCAGGCCTTGCACCTAATGTTGCTTGCCCAGCTAAATTTTTAAATTTCTTAGGACTGGTGACTCCTTTTTTGAATGCAGATATCTATTACTGTGACCCAATGCCTGTCTCATCATGGTAGTTTAGGGGCAAAAGATGTTTAGTAGTCTCACAGATGCCCTGATAGAGAGGAATGTTGCTTCAGGATGGGTTACACTGAAAGTCCCACTCATACCTCATTTAGATGATTTAGATAATGATATTAGGGCTGTTCATGATGATAAGACTTAGATAAAATTTTTGACTTTTGATGATGCTATAATAGTTTGAGACTTTGCTTCCCAAAGACACCTGTATCCTAACCCCTTGGACCTGTGAATGTGTTACTTTATGTGGAAAAGGGGACATTGTATGTGTTAGATTAAGGATTTTGAGATAGGGTGATTATTCTGGATTATCTAGGTGGGCCCAATGTAATCACGAAAGTTCTATAAGAAAAAGGTAGGAGGGTGAGAATCAGAAAAGATCATGGATTGACAATGGGAGCTGAGACAGAGGGGAATGAGAATATATTTGCTGCTGGTTTTGAAGGTGTGGGATGATGCCATAAGCCGAGAAATCCAAGCGCTGTCTAGAAGCTAGAAAAGGCAAGGAAACAAATGTTCTTCTGGTCTAGAACCTTTAGAAGTAGTGCAGGTCTGCTGACCAATTTTAAACTTCTAACCTCCATAACTATATGAGAGTAATGTGCTTTGTTATAAGACATTAATTTTGTGGCTTCTTCTCCCTAAGCATCCCTTATGTCCCCAGCCCTCTCCTCCCAACCTCTCCCACCCACTCTGGAGCAGAGGAATAGGAAGGAAAGGAGCAGAAGCTAGCAAAGCACTAATGCAACACAGATAATTTATTATCTTAGTAAACTTTAATCAAATAATTACTGAATTTTAATAAATGGATTTATGGGAGAAACAAATACCTGGTGTCCCACAGGAGTTCCCCATCCATCATAAGAAAGATGGAATCAGAGTGTACATTGGACCACACCAGCCATGCACAGTACTAAAATGGTGAGTGTCATTTCAGGGCTCCATGTTTCATTCTGGAATATAAGTAACATGAACATGAACATAAGCTTGAATAAAGCCCTTAGACTTACCAGTCTGGCTGGGAGTCACAGTAAGGCAGGCATGCTTCTGAAATAACATTTGATGAGGAGGTTTTTTTTCAAAGCAAAATTACCCAAGTCAATTCAAATAAATTTGTATTGTTTGAAACCACTAATTTTGTGGTAATTTGTCACAACAACAATATAGAGCTAATATAGCACCCAAACTATTAATCCAGTGTGAAAGCAAAATAAAGACAATCTCAGACATACATGGACCAAAAAATTCATTGTCTTACTCTTCCTCAGGATATTGTGTCAGCTTCTTACAGGATACCATCAACACTTATCATACATAAAAATTTCTAGTTTTACTTAAAGAATAAGGGACAAAATAGAACCAGCCACAAAGTCAAAAGATATTCCCACTTGCCTATCTCAAATCTCATTAGTGTCTCAAACATTTTAACAACAATTTAAAATAA
Organism: Mirza zaza; assembly: GCA_008750895.1. Classification (NCBI taxonomy): domain Eukaryota; kingdom Metazoa; phylum Chordata; class Mammalia; order Primates; family Cheirogaleidae; genus Mirza; species Mirza zaza. Next base: position 24,013 of record VSMD01052666.1, read on the forward strand.
GGCCACTCACCTGGAGGTAGTTAAGAGCCATGGTATATATTTACCTGCTATGAAAATGTTTCCCATATAGCTAGTATCTAAAATGTATGGGATTGTATTTCCTTTTTCACAGCTGGAAAAGCTAAGTAACCAATTCACTTTTCATAGTGTAATATCATCTGGTTTTAGGCAGTGCCAGAAAAGAAATGAGAAAAGAATTTAACAAAATATATGGTTTTCGATTAATGTAAACCGTGTACATGGGTTCCATATCAGATTCTGAAATGGTTGCTCAGTTGAAAGTAAAAATATCTAACCAATGAAACAATCCAACTAAAAATCAATGAACTTGTTTGGGAAGTTGTTTTTAGTTTAAAAGAGTGAGTAAATATGAATTGCATGCCTATTAAGTGCTTGTTGCTATGATATGTTTCACTTTTTTATAATACTAAAACTACTAGTACCAATCTTATGAAGACGCTTTATAAATATGTTTCCTATAACACAAAGATAGGTTTGTTCACAGAGTTATAGCTATTTATTAACAATAGCATCATTTGAAGCAATTATCTTGACTTTCATGGTAATTGTCTTGAAGACTGTTTTCCCTAAAATTTTCAAAGAAAACCAAGTTAGGTATATATATTCTCTCCAAGATGTTTAAGCAAACTGGCCATTCAATAAAAGAATCAATGAATTCATTCTTTTTTTTCAAAGGATGATTTTTCTTAATTTCTTATTATTTTGGTGCAGTTGGAGGGGCAAAAGAGCAATTTCTGAGTAAAATCAAAAACATCAGAGTGTTACATTAAGCAAGTCGATTATAATAAAGGTGTTCTGGAAGGTTACAAAAGAGCTGCTGTTCTTGCCTCAAAAGCTCTAAAATATTTAATAAATTACAAAGAAAACACATTAGTTAAGTGTTAATTTTACTCAATTACTTATTCTCAACTTCAATTTTCAGGGGAAAATTATTACTTCATTTACACAGCAGGATTTTTTTTTACTATATGGAACTTTCAGGAAATTATTTTATAGAAATAATGTTTAAACTACTAGTATAAGGTGGCAGATGGAGGATAGGAATTTACTTCCTTCTCTCCTAATATCCTGTGGAAAAGAAGAAAAATTTATTTTAAGATGTGGAAATCCAAAACATAGTTCTGGAAAGCAAGAAAGTATGCTATTAATGAATTGAACTAATTTTGACGAGTTTCTGGAGTGTAGAAATGGTATTGGATTGAAGGAGCAATTGAACGGAGCTAGTGTAATCCAAAACAAATACAAGGTTGCATTGGAGAGAATCCCCCTTCCCAACTCTACCCCAGAGAAACTCCTAAGCTCTGAGTGAACACACAAAAAGAACAGGAAATGATCCCAAGGAGAGTTAAATGCAAAATCATCTATAGAATAGCTGAGCTTGTTTTACCTACTTTTCCTGATGAGTGGGGTATTCCTCTCTAGACTGTTTAGCTGACTTCTTACCATCTACCCAATTTCTAAATTAGGTACCATAGTATTAGGTCATATGCTGTTTTCTCTTTATAATCTTTTCTACTTGATTTGAACTTTTCTCATTGCTTAAATATGACCTGTTAATCACTTCCATTTTTCAAAAGTTTCAAACTCATATCTAGACGCTGAGGTCCAGATTATCTACTGACACATGTACTTTGATTCTTCAAAACATCTGCAGTAACCACTCATTGGTCAGTGTTCATTTTTGTATTAATAACTCCTCTATCATTCTTTAAGGAATCACTATTTTCCCATTCTTCCCATGTGGTTCAGATTAGGTTGATCCCTTCTCTGCTCCAAGAATTAACCTATATTCCAGATTTAGCCAATCACATGCAACAATACTGATCAATGGGAGAGAGGAGGGTGTTTTTGCTAAAGATATCAGAAGAAAGAAAACTTTATTTTACCGATGTGGACAAAGTGAATAAAATGTAAATATGGATTTTTAAATGGCACATAAACATACACCCACACCTGCACACACACACAGAAGCAGGGCCTGGAACAGAGAGACGAAGACAAAGTTTTACAATATAATTTGAACCTCACACTTCTAATTTTTTTTTTTCAAATCATCACATTTTTGCCACCTGAGGGATGTTGCCATGTAGTTGCACCTATAATTACCAGGAGTGCTCTATGACCTATTCTCTATGCTCTAGTCACTCAAAATGGCACCATCAATGTTATGTATAAAAGCAAGGAAATGTTTTTTTTGTATTTTCGAGTCATCATTGTTTCATTCATTTGTATCTTATTGCCTGTCTTTCCTTCCAAATTCAAGCTCCAAGTCAGCAGTCACCAAGTCTGTGCCATTTACAGTTATATTCCTAGAACCTAGAAAAATGACTGGCACAGAGTATGTGCTCATTAAATATTTTTGAAGGGACAAATGAAGGAAAATGATAATTGTATAACTAACAAAAGTTGAGAAGTTGAAGGAAGATGAATAGAATTATAGGTACTAAATTCCTCATCTTAAATGTATTAAGACTTAATAAATACTACATAAAATTAAATTGGGAGGCATAACTTTACCAGATTTCAAGATATACTACAAGCCTATAGTAACCAAAACAGCATGGGATTGGCACAAGAACAGAGACATAGACCAATGGAACAGGACTGAGAACCCAGATATAAAACCGTCCTCATATAGACATCTAATCTTTGACAAGGCAGACAAAAACATACACTGGGGAAAAGAATCCCTATTCAAGAAACGGCGCTGGGAAAACTGGATAGCCACATATAAAATACTGAAACAGTATCTGCATCTCTCACCACTTGCAAAAATCAACTCAGAGTGGATAATAGACTTAAGCCTCAGGCATGAAACCATAAGAATTCTGGAAGAAAATGTTGGAAAACTCTTATAAACATCAACCTAGGCAAAGAATTTATGAAGAAGACCCCAAAGGCAATCACAGCAACAATAAAAAATAAATAAGTGGGACCTGATTAAATTAAAAAACTTCCACACAGCCAAGGAAACTATCATTAGCACAAATAGACAACCTATGGAGTGGGAGAAAATATTTGCATGGTATACATCCTATAAAGGGCTGATAACTAGAATCTATGAAAAACTCAAGCAAATCACCAAGAAAGAAATCAAACAGCCCAATTAAAAAGTGAGCAAAGGACATGAATGGAAACTTTTCAAAAGAAGATAGACTAATGGCCAATAAACATAAGAAAAAATGATGCTCAACATCTCTAATCATCAGGGAAATGCAAATCAAAACCACAACAATGAGATATCACTTAACTCCAGTGAGAATGGCTTTTTATCAAAAGGTCACAAACCAACAAATGTTGGCATGGATATGGAGAGATAGGAACACTCATACACTGCTGGTGGCACTGAAAACTAGTGCAATTCCTATGAAAAGTAGAATGGAGATGCCTCAAAGAACTAAAAGTAGAATTATCATTTGATCCAGCAATTCCACTATTGGGTATTTACCCAAAGGGGGGAAAAAAGACATTTTATAAAAAGGACACCTCTACTTGAATGTTTATAGCAGCACAATTCACAATTGCAAAGATGTTGAAACAACCTAAATGCCCCCAATACATGAGTGGATTAATAAAATGTGGTATATGTATATCATGGAGTACTACTCAGCCATAAAAAATGGTGAACTAATACCTCTTATATTAACCTGGATGGAACTGGAGCCCAGTCTTCTAAGTGAAGTGTCACAAGAATGGAAAAGCAGACACCACAAGCACTTACCATTCAGTTGGAACTAATCAATCAACACTTATGCGCACATATGGAAATAACATTCATCAAAAATCAAGCTGGCGGGAGGCGGGGAGAGGATGGTTAAATTCACACCTATGGGAACACTTGTGACTTTGACTGAAATGGTACAAGGGTAATTTATGTAACCAAAACATTTGTACTGCTGTAATATTCTGAAATTTAAAAATTAATTAAATCAACATGGGAAAAATAAAAGAGGCATAATTATATCAATATTATGATATAAACAGAAGAATAATTTATACAGATACTGTTAATAGGCTTCCTTCCAAATGTACAAGTGGATTAATCATAGTCTGCTAGTCTGCTACAGCATACATCACTCTAGGGAAAGGTAAAAGAAGGAGATTTTTTTTTTTTTTGAGACGGAGTCTCATTCTGTCACCTGGGCTAGAGTGTGGTGGCATCAGCAGTCAGCCTAGCTTACAGCAAGCTCAAAATCCTGGGCTCAATCGATTCTCCTGCCTCAACCTCCAGAGTAGCTGGGATTACAGGCGTGTGCCACCATGCCTAGCTAATTTTTCTCTTTTTAGTAGAGACAGGTTGCACTCTTGCTTAGGCTGGTCTTAAACTCCTGACCTCAAGCAATCCTCCCGCCTCGGCCTCTAAGAGTACTAGGATTACAGGCATGAGCCACCAAGCCTGGTCAGGAAAGCTATTTTCAAAATTACTTAGACATGCCTCTGATTTTTTTTTTAATTTTTTTATTTTTTCACATATATTTACTTTTTCCACACGTTTTACTACTCTAAATTAAAAGCACCATCGTATCAATTTTTTAATAGTTTAATTCTTAGAATAAATAAAACTCAACACTAAAATGTTAAATATTCTCTATATCTGCAGTCCTCAACTCCCAGTCTGCAGACCAGTACTGGTCCATGTCCTGTTAGGATCTGGGGAGCACAGCGGGAGGTAAGGGACAGGCAAGTGAAGGAGCTTCATCTATATTTACAGACGCTTCCTATGGCTTTCTGAGCTCTGCCTCCCCTCACATCAGAAGCAGCATTGAATTCTCATAGGAGCACAAACCCTACCATAAACTGCACATGCCAGGGATCTAGGTTCTGAGAATCTAATGCCTGATGATCTGAGGTGGAGAGGAAGCAGTGATGGAGAGTGGCTGCAAATACAGATTATCATTGGCAGAGAGGTTAACAGTGTAATAATAATAGAAATAAATGTACAATAACTGTAATGCCCTTGAGTCATCCCAAAACCATACCTGCTCCCCAACACCTGATCCATGGAAAAATTCTCTTCCATGAAACCGATCCCTGGTGCCAAAATGGTTGGGGACCACTGCTCTCTATTATAAATGAATGAGTTGGTTTTGTCTTAAAATATAATTAGGACTAATTCGAAATAGCTTATTAAAATTCTATAAAACAATTCTATTAAAGTTGGATAATAAATCAATATATTTTACAAGCATTTATTTTATGTATACTATTTTCAAGACACAAGAGTATGTAAGGATGATCAAGACATTGAACCTGCTCCAAGAGAGGAGAAAAAGAGCAAAAGGCTGACATTCACTTAGCTCTTACCTGGACCTGGCCACCTGCTATATCCTTGTCCTTCATAAACCCTCACAACAACCCTGAAAGATGGGAGCAACACTTTGTAGTGAAAGGGATACTCAAAATACTGGAAAACCATCCAGAGTTTCTACAGTTAAGCATATGACAAAACTAGAATTTTTTTTCCTGGTCTATTCTGTTTCCCTATATCATACTGTTTTTCCTGAAAAAAAAATGAACATTTTGGAAATTTGTATTTAAAAATGTAATATGCTTACTTTTAGGGTTTTTTAAAAAATGTTATGCTCTATTTGTCATTTAAATATATGATGCTGATTTATATGTATCGTGGCCTAATATAAGGTGCATTTTGGAGAAGACTATGTGTATATATATATATGGAGGTAGGTAGGTTTATATGTGTTTATTTATTCAATTTATTTTGACTAGAGTTGGGCTAATAAAACATGGTGTAGCTAAAACAGTCTTTAGTATTTTTTTTTCAGTGAAAAATATAGCACTGTCTTCAGCGGGAAAATGGCAAGGAAAGAAAATAGGGGGTTTAAAAATACAATGTTTCAATAAACTTAAAAGAAATTTACTTTGGACAATGAGATTTCTTAATTGTGTGATATAGACAGTTATTTGTGAGGTCTGGTTTTGGCTTTAGTGAAGGGAAATCAATTTGTAATAATTTAAATTGAGTTATTACAATTTATTATTCCAAAAGAATTTGACTTTTTACTTATGCCAACACTGAGATTGGGAAAAAGCTCAACAACATTGAGCAATTTCAATTCTTTCCTACTCTGTGCATGAGTAACATTTCTTCCATCCGATCACAATGTCCAAATGCAAGATTTGCTAACTAAAGACAGTACTATGTTTTTAATGAGTACCATAGCAATTCTTACATTGTAAGATGCATGTTGGCAACCTAATCAAAAGTTTAAATCTAAATGTCATGTTGAAAGAGATGCCTCATATTGGTTATCAAAAGCAAAAGAAAGATAAGAATTAAATCTATTTGCCTTCCTTTACATATTGTTAGTCGAAGGGTGATGTGGCTTGGTGATTTTCTCAAGGAAAGTATCAATGTCACTAATGAAGAGTTTTCATGTCTGACTAAACTTCAGTTAGTATGCTTATTTAAATGTTCATAGAATTTTATTTTACATCACTAGTTACTATATTTCAAAGTTTCTTGATATTTAAATTCACTTGAGATTGTCTTAAATGGTTTGGAAAGACCTATATCGATAATCTTCAAATCTAAAATTAAGAGGTAAAGCAAATATATGTATAATTATATAAGAATTTTTGTGAAGCCAGTATATGTATATGCTTGAATCATGATGAAGACCTTTAATATTTATCTTTTACTAAAAAATTATATTACTTAATAGTTTGTTTAGATTATAAGATTTAATACTTCAAAATTATTCACATTGTGATGCCAGGTGATTATCATTTATGTTAGCGATATGGGTTAGAACAGAAGTCAGCTTAATAACAGGGAGAACAAAGGAGAAAAGATTTATTCAGCTTCAGTTCTCTCTTTCTAATAGAGCAATTGAAAATTATGCACCTTACAACATTCTTCTATTCAAAGAAGTGCTAAAAGTAAATGAGCCCTGAGAAACCCAAATAAAACCATTGATTAACGTTACATGTTTATTATTAAGACAAAATAGCATAGCGATCCTTTTATAATTAAATAAATAATGTTCTTGTTCATGTAGAAATATACACCATGTTGTAAATTTAGTTGAGGGCATTTAAAAAATTTCTTCCAAGTGATTTTATACCTGGAATTTCAAATCATATTTTTAAAGCTGAAATAGGTAAATAGGTTCTGAACTTTATTCTATTGACTTGTGCTGAACACGTGTTCCAATTAACAACTATTGCATGACAAATTAAACCAAACGTAGTGGTGTAAAGAATGACTATTTTATCATGTCCACAGATTATCTAGGTCACGAATCCAGAGTGCCAGCACGGATGACTTGTTGTCTCTGATTCATAATATCTGCAGACTTTAAGGGCATGATTTGTATGGTTGGGAATAACTGAGGCCCAGAATACCTGGAGACTTTTTTGTGTACCTTTATGACAAAACTGGTTTAGGAGGATTCAAAGGCCAAGATTAGCTGGGGCTATGAACTGAAGCTCTTATGCCGATTTCTGTCACAGATTCCACATTGCTCAGGCTGCCTTGAAGCATGGTCACATTATGACAGTTGGTCCTCCTATATGGAAGCTTAAAGCTCTGCTATGGTCTAAACGTTTATACCCCACCCCACCCCCCCCCCGCCCAGTTCATATCCTGAAATCTTAACCTTCAAGTTGATGGATTCAAAAGCTAGACCTTTGGGAATTAGGTCATAAGGACAGAGTTTTCATGAATGGGACTTGGCCTCTTATAAAAGAGGCCCAATGGAGCTCTTTTGCCCCTTCAACCATATAAGAACACAGTGACAAGGCACCATCTGTGAGCCAGGAAACAGGCCTTCTCCAGACGTAGAACCTGCTGGCACCTTGATCATGGACTACCTAGCCTCAAAATCATGACAAATAAATTTCTGTTGTTTATGTTGCCCAGTTTATGGTATTTTGTTATAGCAACCTTAAAAGTCTAAGACAGGTTTTACAATAGTGTTTTAATGAATATGGCAGATGTTTCATGGAATTTTATGAAATAGCCTTGGAAGTTATATAGTATCTTCTGCTGTGGTTTACTGGTTATGACAGTTCTCTTACCCACATTCCATTAGGAAGAACAGTATCAAATGGAACAGTATCAAATAACAGAACAGTATCAAATAATTTGTGTCCTTGTTTTAAAACCACCACAGTCTGCCTTCTGTCCACAAACTATTCACATTTCTTTCACATGCAATGTACACTCACCTCTTTCCAAGACTGTCCGAAGGTCTCATCTCATTACAGTATCATAAGATTGAGACTCAAAGCGCAGAATCTCAATCTAAATCAAATCCAGATGTAGATGGGCCTTCCTAAATATGATTGCTCTTGATGCACAGAAGAAACATGGTACCACTCCCAACATACCATGGTGGGAGAGTCAAGGATAATGCAGTAGAAAAGGCCTATCAGAATAATTTGATTTAATGTAAAGTTATTTAGTTACTTCTGCTATATGAAAATTACAATGATTATATTTTAATACGACAGATTTTAAAATGTAATTTTAAGCATTTCCTACCTATATTTTATATCTGCTCATCCTCATAGTCACCTTATTCTCAACAAGATCTCATTATTTCAAAGTAACAAAGGAAGATATTCTAAAACTGTATTCAATTTCCCAGAAACAAGAAGATGAAGACACCAGCTAGATGATCAAACATTTTTAGAGATATTGCCAATAGCTTAAACAATATTACAAGACATGTGGGGAAGATGAAAACTTGCTGAAGCTTGAATTGTGTCATCCAGGTAATTAAAACAGCAATGACTAATTGCCACAGGATACGGGGAATTGCCAGGTTGTTTCACGGAAATAGGAAAAAAAATAAAACTGTTAATCTCAGACACTTTACCTTATAAAATTGAGAATAAGTTCCTCTGATCTTAAATATTATAACTATCACAATGCATTCCAAGTAAAGAAAATAATACCATGTAGTGATAGGAGGATGAAAATATTAATAAGATATGCGCCATAACAAAAAGCCTTTGGCAGAAAACATTCTAATCTGGAGACCAATAACACAAGGGCAAAATATTACAATTCTGAACAGGAAATAAAGCAATTTGTTTTACTGTTCTTTAGCTCTGAAAATAACAAATAGAAATAGGGTGATTATATGGATTAGAACAAATGTTTTTCCTCATCAAATTCTATAAGTGCTTGGAATATACAGAAAATAAAATAAAAGGGAGATAAAACTCCATACCCTGGAGACTGTGGAAATTCTCTACTTTGTTTTTTTTAAAGTCGAGTATTTGAATAAAACCAGTTCCATCTCTGTGCTCATCTGCAATCTGTAAGCCAATAAATTTTGCTTCTAAATTTTAAAGCTAAAATATTGGACTTCACTTGACAATAATCACAGGGCTTTTTAGTCTTTGGCCCCATTTCAGCATGTTGCATTACTCCAGTGCTAAGCTTGCAACATCTCTCTGAGCCTATCTGACTTAGCTTGGTGTTTATTCCACTGAAGTCCTCCCCCAGCTCTTACACTTATTCTAATAACAGGGTCTTCAAAGAACAGACAGGAATTCCTGGGAAAAAGGGAGTGCTCCTAAAAATTAAGAAGAAGTTTCTTCTTGGTGTTGCCCCAGCTAAAGGAGGTGGAAGAGGGGATTCCCTGACAGTGTACAGGAATTTCCACTGCCTTCTCTCCCAATTGCAGGGAGGTAAGAAACTTCTTATAGTCATTCAGTATAGTGATGACTAAGGAAAATATAGTAATCCCTCGATTTAAAGATAAATAAAAAAATAAAATAAGAATAAAATAAAATAAGAAGTAACAGTGCTCTAAAAAAATAAAGAAATAAAAATAAAGGCCTAGTATGTAGTTCATATGGGCTAGCGTTAATCAGAACAAGAATAAATAAATAAATAACTTTAAAAAATAACTTGAGTATATCAACTTGTGTATTGCCTATCCGATTTTGTCATAAAACAAAATAATAGGATTCAACAAGCTAAACCTAAATTATTAGCTTAGCGCAGGCAAGCCCAACAGTAGCTATCATCAAATTCAGACCAGCCCACCCTTGTAAGATGGGCTATGATAGTTATGCAATATCTGTAAGGCATTTTAAATCCATTACATAAAAATGTGTGCTTGGCATATTATGCTATAGCAGGCATTATGATGGTATTCCAAATTTTACCCTGAGGAGTGTAATTAAGTGCAATGATCAAATGAATGGTTTGCAGTGACATGTGTTATGCTCCTAAGCTGGCTCAAAAGGAGCTTGGAGTCTTTGCTACAAGTACTCACCTTGACCTATCTTTAACATACATTATGTTCCCATAGGCTTCTTGAAATGATTAAATAGAAATGTATTGCTTACCTCAGTTAACATTCTCTTAGATAATCACAAAACTTAGACTTGTTTTATACAAATTCTCACTTTTCCTAGTTGATATATAATGCCATTAAAAATTAGAAGAAACGACTAATCGAATACTGCCATTTGCATCAGTTTGACTTCAGCACAAGCTACCACTTTGAGGAGTAAGCTGGGAACATGAAATTGCATGTCTTTAAATAGTGTGATGACATCTCTAATTCCATAATAGTTTGGCTAAAATAAGTGCCGGATATATGGTGCAAAATTAATCTTATACAGTGAGGACACATTGACATTTCAGGTCAACCCAGTACAGTGACTCTCTGTAATTATTTGATGTGGAGTTTCGATGGAATTATATGCAATATGTTTTCTTTTATTAATAATGTAAATTGCTCATCCCATAAATTTGGGGATGAAAATCATTACTGACACATCAAAGATGTTCCTCTATAAAAGTAAACACATATTAGATCAACTCAGAAACCAAGTTAATTTGTGAAAATTTGCAAATCCTATAATGATGTCAAATGCTATAGGCAGCCAGCAACATCAATGAAATAAATTATACCTTAAAATCCCAATTGTTTCAGCATTTAAACTAGTATTTATGGAGTTCACAAATATTGTAATATATTTGTGAAAAGTTAAGATTAATTTGTATAAAATATAGCTTTATGATAACATTTACTACTTGAAAATAATGAGTTTAGAAAAGGAAAATATGGATGAGGAACAAACATGTAATAAAAACTTGAACTATAAGAGAAATAAGAAAATATTATAGCACTCTATTTTTATGATATAAATAATTTTGTTATAACTTACTATAGAATAAAATAACAACAAAAGGGAATAAAGCTTTGCTTTTGAAATTCAGTTGTCTTTATTTGAAATTTATTAAATTTCTCTAATTCTTCTAGAATTTATTATAATTGAATAAATATGGCCAAACATCTGGTTAAATATTGCTATTATTCCATTAATTTTTTGAATTTTATAGAAATGACTTTATCATTTTTCATAAATACTTAGTATCTCTTCCTGATGGATGGTTATAAAGTTCATGCAGTTAAACTCAAGTGCAGCCATATGACAAGCAAGTTTTGCACAATAAGATGCTAATGGAAGTGACATGCTCTCATTATCCCTGTGATATCACGTCTGTCATTGTTCCAGATAGAAAGTACATGATCTGTGTTCTTGAATGAAGTTGATGTGGATGAGCTGTGATGAGAATGGAAAGTGAATTGGAGAATTGTATTTTTTTGTGGTGTGAGCCATTTATTTGGAGAACAAATAGTTTTCTGGACCCATGATGTCATATCTTCCCCAAACAAACCTGAGCCTGAGAGCTTGCTCAAAGATTATTTGTGTTTAGAATGCCAGAAAAATGGAATGGAAAACTAGGAAGGAGACAAAGCCAATATGAGAGAGTGTGTTATGATCTATGAGTAATTGAGACAAGATTCCACTGAGATTCTTTGAAGAACCTGAGAATTTGTACAGGACACCTCATTTTCAATTGTCCATCTGAATAGAATAAAAAGAGAATATTTATCCATTTGTGCTTGCACTTCATCTCCCACTAGTCGAGAGTTTTCCAATGTGATGGTTAAGCCACTTGCACTTTCAAGTTTCTAGAAACGTGGAAGCCAAAGCATCCAAAAAGTTGGGAGCAGGAAGAAAGTGCAGGCAAGGTGCTGTTGATCATGGGACACCTGTGTGAACCTGCCCTTGGGAGCAATGGTTGCTGAATGAATTTCTCATTTCATCTAAGTTGCTATTATCAACATAAAGTTGTTAATGATATATTTTTAGAACTCTTTAAAAAACAGAATCTCTGCTTTTTTCCCCTCTTATATCCTTATTTTGGCAGTGTGCTTTCCTCTCATGTTTTTCTTGATAAAGTTTGCAAGGGATTATCAATTTTATCAATCTTTTCAAACAATCTGCTTTTTAATTGTTAATTTTCTTTATTATATGTTCATTTTATATTTTATTAATGTCTTTTTTCTTTGTATTATTTGTTTCCATACCTTTTGATTTAATTTGTTTTTGTTTGTCTAATCTATTAATATGGATGGTTATGTTATTAATTTTTAGCAACTGTTCTTCTGTAGAATTATGAAAGGTATTATATATAATTTATATATAAATTATATAATTGTATAGATAAGAATTATAAAACTAGAAATATCACTCTAAATGCTTCATGAGTCGTATCTCACAAATTTGATATGGGATGTTTCTATTACTATTTATTTTTAAAGGTATTCTAATTTTCCTCATGATTTCTTCTTTAATAATGCATTGATTACAAGGGAGTTGCTTAATTTTCAACTATGTGAGATTTCCCAGGTAAATTATTGTATGCAGTTCTAATTCAATCCCCTTATGGTTAAATACTCTTTGTATCAGTAAAATACTCTGTATGATTTCAATGTTTTAATATGTATTGAAAAGTGTTTTATGTTCCAGTGCAGTGTCTACCCTGGTAAAGCTATAACTTGCACTTGAAAATAATGTGTACCTAGCCTTTGTTGGTCAAGGTGCTCTGTAAACATCAACGAATTCAAGGTGTTTGATGGTACTCAAGGTAACTGTTGGATCTCTATGATTTTGGTAATTTTTTCACCAGTTGCTTTCTCAATTGTTGAGAAAGGAATATTAATATTTTCAACTATAATTAATAAACTGTTTCTTCCTTTAATTCAGTCAGTTTTTCCTTCATGCAGTTGAACGCTCTGTTAGAGTTCATAGATATTCATGATTGCTCTGTCTTCCTGATGGACAAATTGATCTCTTATCATTTGTGAAATTTCCCTCTTTATTTTGGTAATGACTTTTGTCTTGAAAACTTTTTATTTTTAAGAGATAGGATCTCTCTGTCACTCAGGCTGGCCTGTAGTGGTACCACCACAGCTCATTGCAACCTCAAAGTCCTGAGCACGAAGGATCATCCCACCTCAGTTTCTAAAGTAGCTGGGACTACAGGTGCACACAACCATGCCCAGCTAATTATTTTATTTTTTGTAAAGAAGGGGTCTTGATATGTTTCCAGGTTATTAATCTTTATTTGATTTTAAAATAAAAGTGTGCTATTTTTAGGTAACATACAGTTAATTTTGCTTTTTAAATTCTTAAAATCTTACTTTTACTTGGATTGTTTAATTAACAATTAATGCAATTATTGATATGGTTGCTTTGTGATCACCATTTGTTAATGTTTTCTGCTTTTTTTCCTCTGTTTTTAACTCTAATCCTTTTTTCCTGTGATTTTTTTAATTCGAATATTTTTAGAATTTTACTCATGTTTTCCTGTTGGCATTTTAGCTACACTTTTTATTATTTTTTCATGTTTGTCATAAGGATTACAATGTACATCCTTCACTCTTTGTAGTTTATTAAATAATGTATTACCCTGTTTAAAATATCAAAATTTTGTGCATCATGTTCCCCTCTTTATGTTCTGGTTGTATTAAATATACATACATATAAGCCCATAAGACAATAATATATACACACACACACACACACACACACACACTCCATGTGTGTGTGTGTGTGTGTATATTTATCCTTTAACAGCTATATGATTTATCCAAATTTATGAAGAAAATCGCAAAAAAAATGTCTTTTTCATCTACCCAGATATTTATCACTTCAGGTGTTCTTTTTCTTTTTTCTGCTTGGATTTTCTTTCAGCCTAAAGACATGACCTTAACATTTCTTATAGGTTAGGTCTATTGGTGATGAATTCCTTTATATGAAAATATTCATATTTCATCTTCACTATTGAAGGATGTTTTTGCTGCATGTAGAATTTTGGGTTGACAATTTGTATTTTCTTTTTCTTTCAACATTTTAAGGATATTGTTTCTATCTTTTCTTGCCTTCAAGGATTCTGGTGAGAAGTCAGTCAATAATTGGAATGTTTTATCCTGTATGTAACATGTGGCCTTTCTCTTGTTGCGTTCAGGAATGTACTCTTTATCTTTGACTTCAAACATTTAACTGAAATGCACCTCATTTTGGGCTTATTAACCTATTTTCTACTTGATATGTATCAAATATCTTGTATCTCAAAATGTATGTCTATCATCTAATTAGAGAAATATTAAAGAGTTTCTTAAACATTTTTCTCAATTCTCTCTCCTTCTACTATTCCAATAACACATATGTTAGACTACTTGAAATCATCAAACAAGTCCTCATGTCTCTGTTTATCTTTCTAAATTTTCTTTTTCTTATTGCTTTTCACTTTAGATAATTGTTATTGATTTATCATGAAGTTCCTTACTTTCCTCTGTCATGCCTATTCACTTACTAATTGCATCCAGGAAAGTCTGTTTACTTCAGAAATTTTATTCTTTGGTTCTAGAAGTACCAATTAGCTTCTTTTTGTTGTTTCTGTTTCTCCATTGGCATACATTGGTAACGCAGAACCAGTTTCCAGGATGAAGTAGAAAAATCAAAATTATATACAAAAGGAATTCTGAGACAAGGGACAAAATGCATATTTTACAAAGGTGGTAATGTAATATTTGTGGGTATTTCTCCATGTATTTGGCTATGAAAACTCAGGGCAATTTGGGTGCATTAGTAAAATTTATGGTGCTTTTGTAACTAGGTAACATAGTTCACTAACATAACTATTGTTAGTTCTTGGCAGGTGTCCATGCTATGAGCTTATGCTCAATTATCTAATTCCTAAAGAATCTTAATTAAAAATGAACTTAGATGAGTATTTCTTAGATGTATTTAATGGCATCGTGGGACTATAGAAATAATTTTACTACTATACTGATATTAAGAAAAGGTAGAGAAGTGTTATGTAAGTGATTAAGTGATGTTCACATGATGAAACCTCACATATTGGAATTAGCAGCATGTAAATTATTGCATTATTTTAGGTGCTCCTTGGAGAACAGTGACAGATGAGATAAGGTTGACATATTTATTGTCAATTTAGGAATTTTAACTATTCAAATAACTTAATAATAAACATATTATAATTTGTTTACATAGAAACAATTTCTATTTTATGTTAGATAAGCTTATAATGTTCTAGAATAATGCATATAAATGTAATACATATTCTTGTGTGTATATAGAAACATTCATACAAACATTATTTTACCTATTGGATGATCTCACATTCCTCAACCTGAAAGTAAGCCACATCTCTGTGCAGACTTCATGGGATTTTTCAAAGTGCATGGGCTAAAGCTCCTGCACATCGCTCACAAAAGAATGTTTCAAACATGCATGCCATGCCATGTCTGACTATGTGGAATTCTGAGAAGTTCACAACACATTAGAAATAAAGTATTTGGAGGGAATGAAATGCTAAAGTGAATTTCTTAACAACTGCAATTAATGGTAACACAAAATATCACAGTATAATCATACATACCATAACTCAACCATATCTCAAGGACAAAAATGAGAACCATAGAGATGGAAAGACAAAACAATTCTAGACAGGATAGAGTATTCTGTCAATCTAGTCCCCAATTATTTTCTGTTTCTTTTCCTTTGTAAAAATATTTTTAAATGTTTTCAATTTTACAAAAAAAACGTATATATTTATTATGTTTAACATGTTTTAAATATATATATTATGAAAAAGGTAAATTGAGTTAATAATATATATACCGCCTCACATATTAATAATTATTTTTTGTAAAGAAAACACTTAAAATCATTCAACAATTTTCAAGAATACAATACAGTGTTTTTAACTATAGTCATCATGGTGACAGTAGAAATTTCAAATTATTTTCTACTACAATTGAATTTTTTCTTTAGATCATTGAGTATTACGCTCATTTTTTAAAAATTTCAGTATATTTATGATAGTACACACACTTTGGCTGCATAATTTACTTTTCTACATTTTGAGTCAAAGATATAAGTGTGCCCTTCACCCAGTTGGTATGCATTGTACCAGTTAAGTGCAAATTTACGCATCCTTTCCCCTTCCCTCCCACCTATTTGATTTCCCTGGAGTCATCAAAAATTCCCAAAACAACAGATGCTGGTGAGGATGTGGAGAGAAAGGAACACTTATACACTGTTGATGGGATTGCAAACTAGTACAACCTCTATGGAAAGCAGCATGGAGATACCTCAAAGAAGTAGACCTATCATGTGATCCAGCAATCTCACTACTCTCATTTTCAAAAATTTCTCCCAACTTTCAAGGATTCCCTACTTTCCTTCCTTGATCTCGGGCCTAAAATGTCATAAACACTTCCCCATTTTTCCCATTAGCACACATAAAGGAAAATATAATGATAATTATAGTAATAATGATAACAATATGTTAGCCAAGCCTCTTCCATAGAAAATGATTAAGATTCATCTTGACTAAATTTGTATCTCACTACCAAAAGTTTTGCTTGTGTTTGCAGAGGAAGCAGTCAGTTGGTTCCATTAACTTGGAAAGTTGAACAGTGGGTTTGAGTTACAGGTCTTTCCAATTAATCAATTGATTTTGGAAAAGCCCTGCTCCACTCTCCATTGTTTTTATTTACTAAAAATCACTATGGTTTCAACAAATCTCTTTTCCTTTCTCTTCAAGGAAAAGAAGAGAGCTTCTATTCAGCATAGGTAAATTGTCAGTAGTCATATCCAAACATAAGGAATAACTGGTCAACAATCCCAGCAGAAAGAGAAAGACTTTCTTCTATAATCGGGAAATTCACAAAGAACTCTACTTGAACATACTCCGTTGCCTGCCAAACCATCTAACATTTATTGTGATCATGGTCTCATCATAACCTGCCAAGGCCTCCGTCATAAGCATAACCTTAGAGAAAGAATGAGAGATTGGATAGGGTCAGCTCTACAAAAGGCACATAGAATGGATTTCTACAGAAAAGAGGTATTCTGTTACAAAAGGAAGAATGCATGAGCTAAAACAATAGGTTTCCACCATAAATTATGAAAATAATAATAGAATTCTATTTCTTAATCACCCCCCAAAATTAAATCCTAAAATAAATTAAATGAATAATATTTAAAGCAAAATAAAAGTATTAGATATACACATTCTGTAACTGTAAGATAAAGACATTTTTACAAATATATTCTATATTCTTGGGTTCAGCATCATTCAGAGTCTTTCACTGAACAATATTTATTGATGTCTTAGAGTTCATGGAAAGTCATCTTTAAAAATTTTTAGAATACCTTTACTTTCTCTTTTATAAAAAAATCTTTGATTTATTCAAAAATCAAGTAATTTCTTACAATATGGCAATACTTTCAACTGGTAAGAATGAATCATATTTTCATAAATAGACAATTTGCATTATTTAAAACCTTATTAATTTTTATCAGGCATTCAATATTAGAAAATATATTAATATGAATAATAATATGCCAGAAAAAAATTGTGATTATATACAACAGTATTTTTTTTATTTCAGCATATTATGGGGGTACATATGTTTAGGTTACATGTGTTGCTTTCCCCCCCCACTTTCCCCCAGAGTCAGAGTTTCAAGCATGTCCATCCCCCAGATGGTGTGCATCGTACTCATTATGTATGCATGTACCCATCCTCTCCTCTCCCCTCCCACCTGCCCGAAGCCCAATAAATGTTATTTATATATGTTCACTTAGGTGTTGATCAGTTAATACCAATTTGCTGGTGAGTACATGTGGTGCTTATTTTTCCATTCTTGGGATACTTCACTTAGTAGAATGGGTTCCAGCTCTATCCAGGAAAATATAAGAGGTGCTATATCACCATTGTTTCTTATAGCTGAATAAATACTCCATGGTATACATATACCATATTTTATTAATCCATTCGTGTATTGATGGGGACTTGGGTTGTTTCCACAGCTTTGCAATTGTGAATTGTGCTGCTATAAAGATTTGGGTGCAAATGTCTTTTTTATAAGTGTCTTTTGTTCTTTTGGGTAGATTCCCAGTAATGGGATTGCTGCATCAAATGGTAGATCTACTTGTATCGCTTTGAGGTATCTCCATATTGCTGTCCACAGAGATTGCACTATGTCACTGTCCCATCAAAAGTGTATGAGTTTTCCTATCTCTCTACATCCACGCCAACATTTATTGTTTTGGGACTTGTTAATAAAGGCCATTCTCACTGGAGATAAGTGATATCTCATTGTGGTTTTTGATTTGCATTTCCCTGATGATTAGAGATGTTGAGCATTTGTTCATATGTTTTTTGGCCATTATTCTATCTTCTTTGGATAAGTTTATGTTCATGTCCTTTGCCCACTTTTTGAGAAGGTACAACAGTATTTTTTATTAAACATTTATAACTGCTTTCTTAAAAAGTTATATTAAAAGGGGAATGTTAGGGCAGGCTATATTAAGCTAAGGTTACAAATGACTTCCAAGTCTCAGTATCTTAGTTTCATACAATTTAGGGATTTTGCTCCTGTAGTCTGTTGGTTATCCAAGGCACTCTCTTGAGAAACGTCTTTTCATGGATTGACTTAACCTTTGATGTTATTCAATCTTGTAGAAAGTCCATATCCATATATGGATTATCTATTGCCATTTTAGAGAAAGAGAGAGCTATAAAGTTTTGGTAATGAAATTATTATATTCACTTATCACATTTACTTACCTTTAATTAGCCAAGCCAGTCCCTGCCTATACCTAACTTCAAGAGGTGATAAATTTACTTTCATATTGCCTGAAAGGTGAAGAAAGGCATACTTTTGAGCTGATTTACATGAGAAATACATCTGTTTGTATATATGTGTGTATGAATACATGTATCTTCTATCTATATATCTTCTTACCTGTATGTGTGGTGAATAAAATTTATTCTTAATGGTATAATGATAGTGGCATATATATATAAATATATATATATATTAAAGTCAGCACTACATATGTTTTCACCTGCTGTCAATATTGTCTTGAATATCTTAGTCAATGTAATTTTTGAAAAACAAAAAAAAATAAATTTGAATATTTGAAATGTGGAGATATATTAGCATTTTTTAAAACTCTTGATTTGAATGCCTGGAAATAAAAGATAATCAAAATTATTAAAACTGCAACAAATAATTATATTCAGTAATTGGGGCAGTCAAAAATTAATGCATATTGAAGAAGCCCTCAGCACTTGTCTCCCCACAAAGAGCAAAACAATGAATATTTAACTACATTTGGATGAAAATAACTAAAGGAGAGTTTAGAGTACACCATGGAAGTAAAAGAAAACCTGGTAAGCACAGAAATTCAGGATCACCACAGGGAGAGTGGAAGAAAATGCCTGGCCTTCACTCCTCAGACTGGATTGTCTGGGAACCAGGAGGATCTTCTCCCCATGAGGAAAAGGTAAGCAAGAGAAATCAGCAGCTCCATCACACCTTGGGCACTTCCTATTCACACCACTGGGGACCTCTGAAGTTTTCATAGGCCCTAAGCCCAGCTGAGAGAGTTACCTGGAGTCTACACAGCTGTACTCCCCCCAGAGAAGGAACCTACACTATACTCTGCCTGCTCTGGCCCAGGTGGCTACTGTACTATTCCATCATAAAACTGGAAACACTATTGGAGTGTGTCTTGCTCTGGGAGTTAGTGGCCACAGAACCCTTTCATCCCTGAGGCTAAGCTGCTATGAAACTAGCCCTACCTAGTGGCCCAACATCCCCAGGATGAGCTGTGAACAGCTGTTAGACACTTCCCTATGGGGCCAAGCAGCAGTTTGCCTACCCCTCCTTCTAATCATGGTTCTCTCCCACCCTCAGACCAGAAGACCTGAGCCACAGCTGCACACTTTCTGGGGAAATGGTGTTTTGGCAGAGCTGCTCTCTCTCCCAGTTGCTGCTGTACCCTCCCATTCTGTGCTACACCTGAAGCAATGACAGACATCCCAAGAAGCAGTGCTTTGGCTGCTCACAGCAGTTACAAATCCCAGTGACTAAAATGAAGTGCTATACAACAGAAAACAAACAAACAAACAAAAAACAAAAAACTATAGGCCAATATCTCTGATGGAAAATACTAGCAAACTAAATCCAGTAGCACATTCACCAGGATCAAGTGGGATTCATCCTAGGGATGCAAGGATGGTTCAATATATGCAAATCAGTAAATGTGATATATCATATCAACAGACTAAGTACAAAAGCCATATGATCATCTCAATAAATTCAGAAAAAATATTTGATACCTTTTTTTTACTTTTTAAATTTTTATCTCTCATGATAAAACCATTCAACAAATTAGATATAGCAAGAATGTTTCTCCATACAATAAAAACCATATATGACAAATACACAGCTAACATCATACTGAACAGGAAAAAGCTGAGTGCTTTTTGTTCAAGAACTGGAACAATACAATGTTTCCCAAACTCACCACTCTTATTCAACATAGCATTGGAAGACCTAGCTAGAGCAATTAGGCAAAAAAAAGAAAAAAATAAAAACACAAAGGATTTCCAAACTGAAAAAAAGAAAGTCAAATTGTCCCTGTTTTCATAACCTTATATATACATATATATAAAACCCTAAAAGCTCCATAAAAATACTCTTAGAACTGATAAATTCAATAAAGTTGCAGGTTACAAAATCAACATACAAAAATCAGTAACATTTTTATACACCAACAACAGACTAACTAAAAAAGAAGCTATTTATAATAGCTACAATAATAAACACCCAGGAATAATTGGAACCAAGGAGAGGAAAATTCCCTAGAAGTAAAAATATAAAACACTGATTAAAGTCATTAAAGAAAACACACAAAACATTGGAAAGATACCCCATGTTCATGTATTGAAAGAATTAATATTGTGAAAATGGCCACACTATCAAAAGTGATCTACAGATTTTATGTAATCCCTATCAAAATATCAATGACATTCTTCACAGAAATAGAAAGAAAAATCCTAAAATTCATATAAAATAACAAAAGACTCTGAATAGTCAAAGAAATTCAGAGCAAAAATTCATAGCTGAAGGCCTCATACTACCTGATTTCAAATTATACTACAAAGCTATAGAAACCCAAACAGCACAGTATTATCATAAAACAGACTCATAGTCTAGTGAAAGAGAATAGAACAGTCAGAAATAAATCCATATATTTACAGCCAAATGTATTTTGACAACAGCACCAAGAACATTCATTGAGGAAAGGATAATTTCTTCAATAAATGATGCTGAGATAACTAGATATCCTTACACAGAAGAATGAAGCTCGACTGCTATTTCTTACCATATGCAAATATCAATTCAAAATAGATTAAAGACTTAAACATAAGATCCCAAACTATGAAACTACTAGAAGAAAACATAGGAGAAATGGTTCAGCCCATTGGTCTGGACAAAATTTTATGAATAAAACCTCAAAAGTACAGGCAGCAAAACCAAAAATAGACAAATTGTATTAAATCAAATTAAAAAGCTTCTGTACAGAAAAGGAAGCAGTCAATAGAGTGAGAGACAATGTGCAGAATGGGTAAAATATTTGCAAACTGTTTACCCAACAAGAGATTAATATTCCCAATATCTAAGAAAATTACAATTACTCAATAGCCAAAAAACCCCACAAATAATATGATTTAAAAATGGGCAAATAAGCTAAATAGATATCTATCAAAAGAAGACATACAAATGGTCAAGAGGTACATAAAAAAGTGCTCAACATTACTAACCATCAGAGAAATGTAAATCAAAATCATCTAATTCCAGTTAGAATGGCTATTATCAAAAAGACAAAAAATAAAAAATGATGGAGAAGATATGGAGAAAGAGACATTGTTGGTAGGGATGTAAATTAGTATGGTGATTATGAAAAACAGCATGGCCGTTCCTCAAAAAATTAAAAATACAACTGCCATATGATCCAGAAATCCCACTGCTGGGTGTATATCCAAAGGAAAGAAAACCAGTATATCAAAGAAATATCTGTGCTGTCATGGTTATTGCAGCACTATTCACTATTGATGGAATCAATCTAAGTGTCCATCAACAGATGAATGGATAAACAAAACATGGTGTGTGTATACACACACACACACACACACACACAATGGAATACTATTCAGCCATAAAAATGAATGAAATACCATCATTTGTGGTGACATGGATGAGCTTGGATGACATTATGTTAAATGATATAAGCCAGGCACAAAAAGAGAAATATTGTATATTTCCATGCATATGTGTAAGTTATAAAATTTTATCTCATAAAAATCAAGAGCAGAATAGTGGCTACTAGAGGATAAAAAAGGAGGAGGGAGGACAGAAAATAGTGAGAAGTTGGTCAGCATATACAGAATTACACATAAATAGGAGGACTAAGTCCTGGTGTTCTGTAGCATTGTAGGATGACTATAATTTTTTTTTTTTTAATAAAGACAAGGTCTGGCTATATTGCCCAGGCCGATCTCAAGCTCCTGGGCTCAAAGAATTCTTCTGTTTCTCCCTTCCAGGTGGCTGGGAATACAGGCGTGTATCACCTCATTTAGCTGAAGGTTTTTTTTTTTTCCTCTATTTTTTGGGGTTTTTAAAATTTTTTAAATTTTTTTTATTTCAATAGATTTAGGGGGTACAAATGGTTTTTTGTTACATGGATGAATTGTAAAGTGGTAAAGTCTGGGCTTTTAGTGTACCCAGGGTGACTATAATTTACAATAATTTATTGTATATTTTCAAATAGCTAGAAGAGCAGATTTTTAGTGTTCTCAACACAGAGAAATGATAAATGTTCGAGATGATTGATATGTTTATTACTCTGACTTGATCATTATATATTGTTTACATTATTGAAATATCATATTGTCCTCTACAAAAATGTGCATTAAATGTCAATTACAAATAATAATAAAGCAAAGAAGTAAATGAAAAAAAAAGTAATACATTAAAATAATGCTTTATCTATTATGTTTTCAATTTTTAATATGGAAAAATAAATTTAAAAAGATAAAGAAATATACAAGATATAGTAAAATGTAGGTGGTAAATAAAAGTACAAAATTATGAATTAGGGCCATAAAACAAATATTTTTAAAATCACCTAAGAGATTAAAAGCACAATACTAACCAGGAAATGTTTTAAAGATTATGAACATTTAGGAATGACTATATATCTGCAAGAAGGATTTCTGTTAGGTGTGTCTAAAGAGAACACCAATTTTTTTTTAATATATTGGTTGCAATGGCTGTAAAAAGAGACATTAGTATTGAAAACTATCTTTAATTAATTCAGAGTTTTGCTTATAGCCAGTCCTAGATATTTGATGTAGGATGTTCAGACTCTTAAAGAAGGAACAAGTGAAAAGATGAATATATGTAAAAAAAGATAAGATAAAAACAGAACGAAAACAAAAAAAACATTCAGATAACACACAAGTGACTTAAAGAGTTACAATATTTCAGAGCCAAGCAGGAAGTTGGAAGTTCCAAATAGTCTTTGGACAGGGCCAGAGGGAAATTCCTCTTTGCTGTGTAAACTAATTTATGCTTAGGACTCAGGGACTTGAAGAAGATGTAAGTGGAGGGCTGCCCCTTCCACCTGCAGAGATGGAGACTGAAAATCCAGGCAGAGTTGGTATTTCCCTGATCTTAGTCCAACCCTCCTATACTCCTAAAATCTAACTTGGATCATGCTTACCCACAGGTAACACTGTGGACTTTAAAAACATAAATAATGTCATATTTGGTTAAGAATTAGTCTCAAAATTCTCCTGTCACAAAAGGAAAAGAAAGAAAAACAACATATTTGCATGATCAGAAAGATGATATGATTCATGAACTCCTATTCAAATTTATTTAAATTATTTATCAATAACACAGCATCAACTTGTCACCACATAGAGGTGTTAGAAGAAGGGCACCTGGGTGGCTAATGGGTAGGGAAGGAGGGCTGGGGAGGCAGAAAACACGACTCCTGGCAGTGATGGGTACAGGGCAATGGAAGAGCTTCTGCTGTAAGCTTGAAGCAAATCCTACATCAGAAATAAGAATTAGGTTCTCGTCTCATTCCACTGCTTATTACCACTATGATCTCCAGGAATGCATTCATCCAATCCTCAGCTTCAGTTTTCTCATATAGGAAAAAAGATAATATTTTGAGACAATGCATGTGGAAGTGCTTTGAGTTTTTCATAAATGCAAGGTTGGGGTTAGTGCTACTATCAAATGCTTACTGAATTCAACCCAAACTGAGTTATAGTATCATAATGGCAATATGACAACCAATAAGCCTTGGCCAGGCTTGAGTCATTTACAAGCTGCATTAAATGTTAAAGTATCAAATCATAATAAAACCTTTGTTGTGATTATTTCAACCAAACAAGCTATAACACTTCCACTTTATTTAAATGGCCACAATGGGAGATTAAGAATTATAGAGTTAAAAAAAAACATATAGTATTAGAAATATATCAAGTCACTGCCCTAGATTTACTAAAATAAGTGTTTGACTCTCCACAATATGAATTATCAGTTTATAGACTCTTATTAAGTCAGTAAATCAGTGTATGGACTCTATCACTGGAGGCAATCTCCTCTGTCACTCTTTCATCTTACTATCTTAGTGATCCTGGGTAAGGTTTCAGTGATCCAAACTTCAGCTTCTTTGTCTATACTTTGAATCTGTTAGCTTAAATGCCTCTTGTTCTTATATTCTGTGAGTCTCTCACTCATGTATTTTGTATGTCTAAACATGAACTGATATCATAGGGAGAGGCATAGCTTGAGCCTTTCTAGTAGTAGTCTAATATATCCTAAAGGAAGTCACTGATTACCCTTTATGATTGTAATGCTGCAATTACAATGAAACCATTTTAAAATAAATTTGAAATTCTCAAACACATTTTTAAAATAACAAACTTTAATATTCTAATTTCTTATCTTTTGTTAATTATTATTATATATATATGTAAGAAATAATTGCAAGTTCTATGAATTCCATGAGAGACAAGTTTAATCTATAGGGCAGAAAGCAGATTAGTGTTTGCTTACTTATAGTGTGGGGAGAAGAGATTGAAAAGGGGCCAACCAGACATTTTGTCAGTGAGGGAAGTGTTCTATATCTTAATTATATTTGTGGTAACACAAGTGTGCACATTTCTCTGATCTCATCAAACCACATGTTTAAAATGGGTGCAATGTTATTGTATATTATTCATACCTCAATCAAGTTGATTTAAAGAAGAAATAATTACCTTGGATTTTTTGCTGTTGCATTATCTTTTCCTTTCTTCTTTAATCACATGATTATTTATATAAATAAAAAATGAAATTCGGTATCTTCACCCATGCTCAAGTATTGCTTATTATCTTCAATATACTTATCGTTTCCCCCAAATTTAATCTTGATTAAAGATATGTTTTGATATTTAGTTTTTAGGTTGAAATTATTTAATAAATAGATTATTATTGAAAAGCATGATTAATTTTATCATGTTTGCCAACCACATATGTCTGTAAAAAGCAATAATTTAAGCACATGCAAACCAGTATAAGTGCCCAAGAGATACCTAGTAGGTTTTAGGTATTCAATAATCATCTGTTGAATGAATGAACAAATATCACTGTCCTAGCTTATGCCTGCTTTTTGTGACAATACAAATGAGCAAAACTTAAAATTTTCATCCAATGATGATGGAGCAAGAATCCCTATTAGTAAAGGAGGATCTGATCTACAAGAAAAACTTTCTATAAAATAACTTGATATATAAAATAAATAATTGCTAATAATCATATGACTCCAGAATGTATTTCTGTCAGATGAGCTAACTTTGTTTGCTTCAGTGTCTTATCCATAAATCCATCCCTCAGGATTTGCCTTATCTAGATGTGGCTTTTGCATAACTTCAATTTCTTTGATGCTCTTCCATGCATGCACTCTCTTAATAGTTGTCTCCTCGAATTACATTGGGATGTGGGATTCCCCACATAATCTCTCAAAAATACGCTCAAATATTTTTCTAGCCCATAAAAACTAATCATGGCATCTCTATGAGGGGATTTAGGGGTAAGCATAGACATTTAGTTATAAATAATTACCAGACATTAAACTCTGCAGTTGATTTTAGCATCTTTTCTTGTGTCTTCTGCTTTCACAATAATCATCCAGCCCTTAGCTGTCCAACATTTAGCACTGGAGCGAAACTCTCAAGAAGAAATGTCTTCCTTTGCTTTTTAATAGCGGGCAGAACAAATCTTGGTTAATGGAAATTGGGAAGTGTATTCACCATGTTTAGAGTTGATCCCAACTTTCTGCCTAATTCCCTTTTTAAAGGGATTTAGCTTCAAATCCTAAATGTTTTATTAGTAGAAGATATAAATGGAGAGTTCAGTGAACTGTAATCATGGAAATTTTATAATCATCACAAACTGAAGGAATTTCTATAATAATCAGTCTATTGATGTGATGTTAGCATTTCATTCCATCTCATTTAAAATAGTAGCAAGTCATGAATAGAAAGCAAACAGCCACTTGAAAATAACTTCCTATAAAAGCATATGATTAATACATAGAAATATCCTTCTTAATACTAACAGCTAAATTTGTTGAGTGCTTATTATAATTAGGCACTATTCTTAATGTTTTACATTCAAACTTCACATTATTCCCACAGATTAGATATTATTACAAACTCTACTTCAGAGGAAACTGAAGCCCAAATAAATTGCCCATTATATAACTAGAAGAAACAGAGGTGAGATTTTTAATCCCAATCTGAGACCAGAGCCCTTGCTATTAGCCATTACATTATGTGACCTCAAAATGATACAAAAGGCTCTAAGTCATGCATTTGGAATCCTCATCTCTTATTTTTACTCACATGATCTTGTGGTCTGTGGATTACTTAAAGAAAATAATAAAAACAACAAATCTAAGAAAACCTGGAAGTGATTTTTTTCCTCAGCAGAAAGACTTAAAACTGCAAGATAATGCTGTTATTTTTTATTGAAAGGTATATGATCAAGTAACAATAATATTCCTTCTCCAAATGTTAATTAGTTAATGAGGACTAATACTCTTTATCTCTAAAGGATGACTTGAAATAGTGTGAAGAAGATGGATGTATCAGAATTCACAATCCAAGCATCATTTTCAGATATACTAAGTCCATCACGTCACAGACACAATGATGTTGGTGCCATAATGTTGCTTATATTCTGCTATCTCCTTTGCTACTTTCTTTGATCCTTCTGGCAGTGGCTTCTCTTAGATCAGTCACCAACTCCATGGTTCCTGGCAACAGCCTACCTGGAAGAGTTCTCCAGCATTCTTTATTTCTGATGACTACACCAATTGTGGTTCTGAGACATTCTAGTAATCAGTCGCCACACTGCTGTGATGCCATACCTGGTCTGAGGGAAGAATTAATCAGAATTAGACCATCGATTTTATATTTAGGCCTTGATACCAAGGTAATCTGTTGATCATAATGCTACTTCCCAAGAAAATCCCAAAGAACTTTGGAACTGAAAGAGTAAATTCCTTGGCCCCAGGTAGAATACACTTTTTTTGCTGAATCCATGTGGGCCTATCACAGGGAAAGTGCTAGAGAGAAGAACTACTGCAGAAAAGCTGTGCCACACCATCAAAAGCAGCCAGTGCTAGCAAAAATCCATCTATGCAACTTGAGATCTCTGGGAATAATAGTTCAAGGCTTTGTCTTTGACTCAATCTGACATGACCTCACCTACCTCCTTCTTTTTCAGTTGTGATCTGGGTTAGCCGACCATTGTCAGTGGTTGGTTTAGATCTCTACAGGTAGCTAATATTTTCTTAATGCACTAAGGAGTCTCTATGTCCAGGCCCTTGACCATCTGCTGCATCTCAGCTCAGCCATCTGCTATATATTGTGTATTAAAAGGTACCTGATTGGTCTGGGCCTGGCTTATTCCTTACCTGCTCTCCATAAGGCTCACACAAAAAGTCCTTCTATGTTGTGAGATCCCTGTGTCCCCTCAGGCCTTCAAACAACTGCAATGTGTCTTAGCCTTCAACAGTTTAGTGTTCCCCCAACAAATCTTCTGGGACACAGCTCAGAGCAGTGGTCCTGCAGAGCTAGTCACTTTTCAATGGCAAGGATCTTAGCTTCCTCTTCATTGCCTAGACACAGTCTCTTGGTTACTCTATGGGTCTGTTCATAACCTATCATAAAATACAAAACTGCTGCACTTCTAAAATCTTAACCCTAACATGCAATATTGGAATAAATTTTCTTGTCCTTCCACTTGGCTCATTCTTACTTTCATTACAACCCTTTCTTGCTCTTATATCTCTTATGTCTTATTTCTGTTTCCCCACGTTACCAGAATAAAGTGCCAATCTTTTTCCAGTTTTACTTCCACCATGTACCTCTTGGCCACACCTTATGTCTTTTTACTACAATGACTCTCTCACCACTAACTCTGGTTGGTTTGTCTGCGTGTCTGATTAGCCTGTTTTTAAATTCTCTATTTAAATGGTAAAGCCAACTAGTCAGCCTCTTTGTTCCAACATCCAGGTAACTCAGGGCTGGTTTTGAATGTCAGAAAATGGTGGGGATTGACAACACTGCAACTCATGAACTCCTGCCTTAGGCTGGCCCCTCAATTCTGCTTAGAAATCCTTCTACGAGTGCACTCATCTCTCTCTGCTGTGCCCTTACCTAATAATTCTTTGTCTAGTAGAAGTATAGTTTATATAACAATCTCCTGGATTTCTAAAACAGGGAATATCACAGTCACTTTCTATTCAAGAAGTCTAAATCCATAATCAACTAATTAGCAATAAAACTGATTTTTCCCTACTAGAGTCCTCATTATAAAATGGAATAAAAGGTGTTCATCAGCCCTTGTGAAAAATCAGGTATTGGTCTTCTATTTGAACAGTCACTAAGCCTATAGATTTCACATCTTTATTATTGCTCCTCTGTTTCCTCCCCTCCCTTATTCCTGGCCACCATTATTTCAGGTCTGAATTACAGAAATTGCCTCTTACATGGTCCCAAGGACTTTGACTATCCTTACACTGCTGTCTGAGAAATAGTTATAAAATGCAAACCAGGCCCAGTTATTGAGCTGTGCACAGTCATGCATTCCCCATTCCCACTGGCCATTTCTCCTTCATAAAAATCATACTTAGATTATCACACAGTCCCCCCCACCCCCATCTCCAGCCATTTCTCATCATGATCTCTTCATTTAAGGCAGCCCAATTTTCTCACCACTGCCAAAGTGTAATTCTATGTACTTGGGGTTTTTCTTTGTTAAAAACATGGGCTTACGTTGCTGCAATTATGCAGACTTTTTTCCTCAATACCAAAACTGCACATCTTAAAATCTTCTAGAATTCTCCATAAGTCACACATTATATACACTTGCCAGAGGAAGTATGTATGGGTAACCTTTTGAATAATTGAATTTAGGAAGTGCTATAAAGACCACTTGATATCACTTGCAAAAGAAGAGATTGCGGAGAAAAAAAGAAAAATGGCGGACTAGGGATGACCTCCTTGCTCTTTGCTCTTGGAGTGGGAGGTGAAGAAGGCGGCCTGAATCACTCGAGCGGGTAGTTCTCCTACAGGATCATCTTCACGGAACTACAGGGAAGCTTCGAGGGGCAGCAGCGCCAGGAAAAGGAAGAAAGTGACTCAGTGGATTTACTGTGAAGTTCCGAGAATCCGAGTGGTACTGCGCGGATTGGAGTCTAAGCTGGCAGCGCTTAGCGGCCAGCCATACGGCTGTGCACTCCTTCCTACAGGAGAACAGTGTCTCCCTCACCAACCTCCCGCCCACGCAAGCAGAGAAGCGCCTGAAGACAGCATGAAGAGGTAACACGGACGGGCAGGCAGGCTGGAGAGGAGGCAGGAGCGGAAAGTAATTTGAAATCTCCAGGGCACCGTGTAAGGTCGCCATTGCTGGGAGAACTATAAACACTACAGGCTTACGCCTCACTTGTGATGGGACAGAAAAGTGAGACAGATTGCTCATTTGACTGAGTAACCGGGTGGACTCGGGCGGCGGCCCAAGCGCTGCAAGGGAGGGAGCGGAAGAGGGGAGGGAGAGCCATCCTCCGGGAGCCTCCTGGGATCCCCAGTGACCCAAGTTCCACCGCTGCGGGACGCGCAGGCAGCTTTCGTCCGGCGGCAGAACTTGGCGGCGGGTCCCAGCCCCCACTGATACTCCGCTAAGAGCTCCAGCAGCCTAGACTTTGGGTGCGCGCTTTAGTTCCTGTCCCGCGGCGGATTTTGCCGGCGGGTCCCAGCCTCCACTGAAGCTCCGCTAAGAGTTCCAGCAGCTTAGACTTTGGGTGCGCGTTTTAGTTCCCGTCCCTTGGCGGATCTTGCCGGCGGGTCCCAGCCTTCGCTGATACTCCGCGAAGAGCTCCAGCAGCTTAGTCTGCAGGTGTGCGCCGGTAGTTCCTGTCCCGCGGCAGACTTGCTAGTGGGTCCCAGCCTCCGCTGATCCCCTGCGAGGAGTTCCAGCAGCTTAATCTGCAGGTGCGCCCTGGTAGTTCCTGTCCCACAGCCGAACTTGCTGGTGGGTCCCAGCCTCTGCAGATACTCTGCGAGAAGTTCCAGCAGCTTAGACTGTGGATGCGCGCTGGTAGTTCCTGTCCAGCGG
>VSMD01052669.1:0-13004 GCA_008750895.1 Mirza zaza
TCAGCTGACCTTCAGGGACCATTCTCAAGGGCCAGCTGTTTCATTGAGGCTTTCACGATCATGTAGGTGGAGCTGCTCTCCCCCTTGTCTAAATTCTGACAGCCCTGAGTACCTCTCTCTGGATCCTCTTTTTATTAGGGCTCTTTGGGTGTATCTCATCTCTGGACCCGGGACATACACTTTGCAAGGGTGGGAGGTCTGTCATATAAACTTATTGGTCTCTCTTATATATATCACTGCTTTGTCCTTGGTGTGTCTTCAAGCGTGACTGGATGAATGTTTGAATAAATGAAGAAAATATCTGGCTGATCTCACGTAAACTCTCAGCTGGACTCAACATTCCTAACGCTGGCTGTGGGAAAAGAAGATGCAATAGTAAGAGGGCATAGCCCATCGGAGGTGGAACAGACCAGGGACAGCAATATTCAAACCAACATGTGGATTGAAAACTCAAATTCAGTAGTAATGATTCACAATGGCATTAACAGGTAAATTTGAGGGACCAAACAAAACAAAACCTTCTATAGTCAAATAAGTTCGGAAAACATTAGGTTAAACAAAGATAGGCTTTTTAATTTTTTTAATCCCACAAAATTTCTCAGGGACTTTAATATGCTAATGTACTCTCCAAAAGGGGGGTGTCTTGTTTAGTTTTTCTCAAACTTATTCTTCTCATTCACAAAGCATCCTGTTAATATTTTCTGAAAATAACGATTTATAGAGAAAAGTTGACCAAAAATGGGCCTAATAGCCTTGTTTATCTATGTAATAAGGGGACCACCGAGGCCCATTTAAGGAATAGTCACATTTTAATCACAGAGGTTATTCACAGAAAAGTTTCCCTGAAGTGTACCCCTATAAACTAAAATAGGCCATTTTGATGGCAAGTAGATATTAAGTTTTAATAATAAAATATAAGAACTTTTATAATGGTTAAAATACAACGCTATTAGGATATCACCCCCTGTTGGGTTCTGATAACCTATAAGCCTGGTTTTGGAGTATTCAAATAAAATATTTTTAAAATTATCAGCTACTTATATACTTAATCCACACATGACAAGTTGCCTTCATAACAGATATCTTTGAAGAACAGTGAGAAACAATGGGATAAATACTGTAAGATTCTCCAGCCCAATGTTTAACCTTGTTTGCTCAAAGAATTTTTATGTATGATCATGAAACCACTAACAAGAAAGTAATCATGAAGAACATCAGTATGAAGAATAATATCCTGACTTTGAACATCAGGATATCAGAGAAAAAGTGAATTCCTTTTACTAAGAACTAAGAAAATAGTTATTTTTCTTAGAAAATAATTTTTCTAAGAAAAAATTAGACAGAAATTAGAAAAGAAAATAGTAATTTTTCTTGTTAAGTCCCAAAATTCTGAGATAAGATTATTACAACAACATCCCAAGAATGTAAACTCCAAAATTATTACAATACCCTCAAGAACACTCTATCTTTCCTACTTATATAAATCTAGGAACAATACTGTTTGTATGTAAAGGACTTTTTCTTGACCCTGTACAATTACTTTTTTAACTGTGGAACTGGATTGAACTATAAGAAACATGGTAATCAAATTTACAATTAACATCATCTTAAAGGGATAGTTCTTACTATCAAAATTCTTTTAATAGGCCTGGTCAGTGTTTCCTGGAATACTATTTCTAGTAAGGTAATCAAATGTTATGCTTTTAAGAAATATGGAGAGGAAGAGATAAGAAATGGAAAAGAAAGAAAAAAAATGTTGTATGCTAAAATAAATGTTACATTAAAGTTAAATAGGTTGCTTTACGATAGTACTTTATGCAAATTCTATACAGATAATTTTTTTTTTTTTTTTTTTTTTTTGGAGACAGGGTCTCACTCTGTCACCCAGGCTAGAGTGCAGTGGCATCATCAGAGCTCACAGTAACCTCAAACTCCTGGGCTCAAGCAATCCTCCTGCTTCAACCTCCAGAGTAGCTGGGACTACAGGCAAGAGCCCCCATGTCCAGCTAATTTTTCTATTTTTTGTAGAGACAGCTCTTGCTCAGGCTGGTCTCCAATTCCTGGTTTTAAGTAATCCTCCTCCCTCAGCCTCCCAAAGTGTTAGGATTACAGGTATGAGCCACTTCACCTGGCCTGTACTGTGAATTTCTAAGGCAGGCATGACTCGTGGCCACGGAATCCTTTCTGTACAGAACACCATTTTAGCACAGCACATCAATGGGCCAAGACTAAGATTCGCTTTAATCAAGATAAGCATAAGAAATGCATTAAGGTTCAAAAATCAGTGGCAGAAATACAAGAGGAGAAAGAGATGCCTCAACTACAATATACGTAGAAAAAGGATTTCAATTAGCTACACGTTTAACATTAACCCATTTTTTAAAAACTGTTTTTAAAAGAAAGAAGAAAAAAGAAGCTTATGTGTGCTCCAGCCAAGTTAATATTAAAACAGAGCATGAATTAAATTAGATAAAAGTCCTAATACATAGCTCACTGGCTGGATCACATCTAGAATACTGAATTATGCTTGGGAGTGATGTTTGATGAGAAGTAACAGTGATTAGAGGACTTTAGAAGAGGGTGATGAGAATCGAAGAGGCCCTAGAAATCTTATCACTAGATAGGATTCTGTTTAAGACACAGAGGTCTCACTGGCAGGCAATTATGAATGAAGAATGGGGTAGCCATTTAGATATATTTCCTGGCTGTCATCTGGAACAGGAAATTATTTGGGGTTGCTAAGTCTTACAGGAAAACTAAGTCTTCCAGGAAAAAGAAGGCATGTTTTGGATGATAGTATAAGGAAGAACTTTTTGAGCACGCAAAAATGGATAGGGTGTCTGGTGAGAGATTCATGTCTGGACAGCCACCTGCCAAGCATATTCTTACAGGAATATCTCTATGCAAAGGAAGATCAAATTAGATCAGTGGTTTCAACTATTTCTGCAACAAAATCCTGTTTTAAAACGAAAGCTTAAATCGGAGCCTCATATTCAAAAATACCATAAAGTATTCAGGTTAAAGTGGTTGACAACTCTTTTTGCAATTCAACAGAAATTCAGAATTCTCCAGGGACACAACTGAAAAATCACTCATCTAGATGATCATTAAGGCTCCTCTGAACTCTAATGACACATTTAACTATGAGATTCTTCAATCCTTGTGTCCTAGAGTAAGGACAGAATGAAGTAAGAAAGGGCCAAATTTTTCTTGAAAATTATATATTGCAAAAAGATTTGGGGCCACGAGTACAACAACCTTGTTTTTCTACTTTCAATAGGCTACCGTACAGTATCTATAAGAAAGAAGTTAACTCAGAAAAAATTATTGAATTCCCTTCTAGTCATAAAGTTAAACTTTTGTCTTTCATTGATGAGTTTTCCGACGATCTAGGGAAGGGCTGGTGTTTCAGTGGATTTCTATTTTCTAAAAATGGTGAGTTAATTCATGTAAACTGTTTAAAACAATGCTTGCAATATAGTAATCTCCCCAATAGGTGTTAGCTATGATTATGATAATTACATTCTACATTCCTAAAATATTTGGATTTTTATAACAAGCATGCATTACTTCTGGAATAAGAAAAAGTAACACAAAGTAAAAATAAATTAATGCAAATTTGTACATGAAAGTTGTAAACATTAATATCTTTTTCACTTTTTATATCAAAAAGCACAGTGGTTTTTTTTTTTAGTAAGTGCTCACTTACAAGGTTCCGATGGTTTTTATTTTTCTTATTTAGCTTGATTTTTCTACTACAATTTATAGGTTAAAATGTAGATATGGAAGATCATCTCGGTTTATACAATTTTATTCTTCAGACCCCTAAGGAATCATTTAAACTGTGCTTGTCTGTGTGTGTGTGTGCACGTGTGTTCAATACTGCTTCAGATACTGTAAAACTGCTAATCATGACAAGGGCACAGAAGGAAAAGAGGGATTCTTTTTTTTTTTTAAAAAAAAGACTATATAGAGACAGGCAGAGTCTTGCTATGTTGTCCAGGTTGGTCTCGAACCCGTAAGCTTAACCAATCCTCGTATCTCAGTCTCCCAAGCAGGTGGGACTGTGAATGCCACCATACCTGGCTAAAAGAAGGACTTTTTAAGCAACAGAACCAGGTACTGTACCAAAAGCCTTGCATAAAACATATAAAATTGCCACTGAGTATTCTCATTTTCTCCATGAAAAAACTGAGATTTCCTTACATATGAAGTTCAAGTGACCTGCCAGAGTTGCCTAGCTAATAAGAGACGGCAATGTGTATACACTTTTTCCATTATAGAATCAACGAATGGCAGCCACTGACAATGGGAAAAATATTCTTAAAAAGTTTTTTAATGTGAACAAATGGATTAGAGCCATTTTTAAACAAAATTAAAATATGTAAGTGTTGAAATTAAGAGCTGAGGCAAAATTAAGGATGTCCAAAAGTGTGTGAAATAGACAAACAATAGGAAGTCGGTCTTTAATAAGGCGAATATAGGACAGATATTTAAATGAGGTCAGTCTGACGGCCCCCAAACATGAATCTGTCACACAGCAAGCTCTTCAATCAGTTTTCTTGATCAAAATCATCCACCAGGCAAAGAAAACAAAGAACAAAGGGAGAAGCAGACACCTAACATGAGGGCAGTTTCCATTTCTTTTAATTGGTCCCACACACAGCTTAGCCAAACAAAACAAACGAAGGCTCACATGTGAATTCAAAATCATACGAGAACATGTAGGAATGTAGTTTATAGGAGCATGGGTAAAAGGAGGCTACGATTTTACAAAGTAATAAAAACTGCACATTGCTGTGAAATCTTTTTCATGACCCCAAGGGATTAAAAGGAAATTCTGGCTGCTCTGTATAATCCAGATGATAAAATGTGAAAAAGAAACCTAGACTAAGGACTGGAAAATAGTCAATGTTTTATTTAAATAAAGACAATCGCAGGAAAATCCTAAATCTCAAACTAAAATTCACCTCTGCTTGGTTGATCAGAACCTAAGATAAAATTTAAGTCAAGTAACCAACTAACCACTACAACACATTAATAGTCTGAATATCTTTGAAATGAAAAATTACTAGTATATGGATGAACCTGAATTATAAGATTTTTTAAAATTAAAGACATGACAGTAAGCCTAGGCATGCCAAGCCCTGTGTTCTGATTGTATATAACAAAATCACAAGTAGTTACAAAAAGACACGAGACTTAGATCTATTTTCAAATCTAAGTTTAAGCATTCATTACCATTATGATATACAGGAAGAAACTTAACTTCCTTTATTCTCAGGATATTAATTTTTTTAATGGTATAAAAATAATAATGCCCATTCTACTTATATTTACATAATAAACTGAAAGAACAGAGTACTTAGCAAGTGTTAAATTTACATTCAGCTAGATCCTTTAACCTTAAAAAAAAAATCTGCCAATACTATGTTTTATAAAAAGATACAACTTCAAAAATGACAAAATGCCCAATTCTGACAACCGATAAGCTGATCACTTATCAAGTAACTGTCCACTCTGCACAAAGGAGGGTCTTTTAGATCAAATATGTTAAATGTTTTGCCGAGACTAATTTGTAGTCACATAACATGAATACATTTTTCCCATTTAATTCCTTCCAGAATGGCTATTGTTAAGTAATTTCTGACTATTGGCCTTTGTGGTATAATGGGGTTTTTATTAATATGTAGACAGTGCTCTTAGCTGTCTGGACCTAAGAAGCCAATATGAAAAGGCCTGTCTGAATACTAATGATACTTTTATATGTCATCCAAGCCATGTAACAAATCACCTCCTTAAGTATACGTGTATCCTTTCTAAAGCACATTCATTCTAGTCAGTTCGCCTTTTTTGAATTCCTTGTTTTATCTTATCTACCCAACTTCATTCACTTCTCTCCAGGTTATCATCAATAGATGCTTTCTTCTACTCTGTAAGCCTAGGTATAGCTTGCCTTCCCTCAGCCCCCACCTCTTAGAGTTTTTCAGCACGTGATCTCTGGAATGCCTATGTTTCACATAAGACTAAACTAGATAATCCCTATATAATCTCATGGCTCACTGGGTATAGAAACAATACCCTATACCTCTTGGATTTCTGCACACTCCTAGGATACAGGCATTCACGGG
Source organism: Mirza zaza (assembly GCA_008750895.1). NCBI lineage: Eukaryota > Metazoa > Chordata > Mammalia > Primates > Cheirogaleidae > Mirza > Mirza zaza. Next base: position 6,132 of record VSMD01052669.1, read on the forward strand.
TAATTAAATATTACTGGTCTCATTTGACAGCCACGTAAAAATAAATGAGACGTTACCCTGCACGTGCTAACTTGTCTGATGAAAACCGAACACCAAAATCTATTCAATCCAGTATCTAAGAGTATTTTCTTCTTGTTCGACTTCTTTAGAAGAATCATTCTTATCTTTTCAATTCATTCACTGTATCTCCACCTCCCACACACGTACGTTATTAAACATGGATTTTCTTCATTTTTAAAGAAGGAAGGTGGCATTAAGGAATCCAAGAAATAGATCTGCGTTCTCACCGAGTTTCCTACTAGTTGCATGACTTTAGGTAAAGCATAACACTTTTTTTTTTTTTTTTTTTCATTTTTGAGACAGAGTCTCACTGTGCTGCTGGGGCTAGAGTGCCGTGGCGTCATCCTAGCTCACAGCAACCTCAAACTCCTGAGCTCAAGCGATCCTTCTGCCTCAGCCTCCCGAGTAGCTGGGACTATAGGCATGCACCACCATGCCCGGCTAATTTTATATTTTATATATATATATATATTATTATTTTTTTTAGTTGGCCAATTAATTTTTTTCTATTTTTAGTAGAGATGGGGTCTTGCTCTTGCTCAGGCTGGTTTCAAACTCCTGACCTTGAGTGATCCATCTGCCTCAGCCTCCCAGAGTGCTAGGATTACAGGCGTGAGCCACCACACCCAGCCAGCATAACACTTTTTTCACCCTCGATTTCCTAATCTGCAAAATTAGGTAGTCATCATATGCTAAGTGGTCCACTATCCTCACTACTGTGTTTCCCCCAAAATAAGACAGGGTCTTATATTTATTTTTCCTCACGAAGACATCCTAGGGCTTATTTTCAGGGAATGTGTTATTTTTTAAAAGTATGGTACAACTATCTACATTTATTCAAATATAGTTAAGTCATCTTCCTCTGGAACATCATCATAACTCTCCAAACCCTGAATTCCATCCTGAATTTCTTGCGACTCTATTTCCTTTTAGAACCATTGGCCCCAGTCTCTCATGTTGAGCAACAGAGCTCTCATGGGGCAGATGAGAAGGGCTGCTCCTTTTCTTTCCCACTCTGCCACGAAATGCATGGGTTATGCAGATATGCTGCATAGCCATGCCCATTGTTAGGTCTTATTTTTGGGGTAGGGCTTCTATTGTGCAAATGCTTAGAAATCCTGCTAGGGCTTATTTTGTGGGTAGGTCTCATCTTTGGGGAAACACGGTACATGTTGGAACGTTGTAAAAAAAAAAAAACTAAGGAAGAATATGTATAAAAATGCCATGTCTCTTTATAGTATTATATTTTGTATCTTTGACATACCACCTGCTGTAGGAAGTGATACCACCTTTTGTCTAATGCTTTATTGTACTTACAAATCAATAGATCTTGCTGACACAATCAATAACAAAACAGTGTAGTTACTAAAACTATGGAAACTAGAAAAAATGTCTAATTATAGTTATCAGGGCAATTAAACACTTTAATAAAATTAAATTCTTATTATAATAATTTTGATCTCAACTTGCTCATGAATGTGTGAAAATGTTTTGGTAAATGTCCTGTAAAATCAAAGTACATTTGGATATTTCTGTTGCTTCTGTTATAACACTTGAGGTTTTATTCGAACTCTCTGAGGTATGAGGTAAGAAAATGGCATCTTTGAGCTTGGAACCACTATTATTCATGCCACACTAATTAAAGGACTGTTCAAAAGCAGAAATCCAACACACTTATATCTTCTCTAATTTCAAAATGTAGTTTGATATTAGAAGAAACAATTCTTAAGGTAAGAAATAAAAATGATAAGTATAGGGATAGGCTGGGTGTGGGGACTCACATCTGTAATCCTAGCACTCTGTAATCCTAGCACTTTGTAATCCTAGCACTCTGGGAGGCCAAGGTAGGAGGATTGCTTGAACTCAGGAGTTCGAGACCAGCCTGATCAAGAGCGAGACCCCAACTCTACTAAAAAATTAGCCAGGCGTGGTGGTGCACACCTGTAGTCCCAGCTACCTGGGAGGCTGAGGCAGGAGGATCACTTGAGCCCAGGAGTTTGAGGTTGCTGTGAACTAGGCTGACACCATGTCACTCTAGCCCGGGCAACAGAGTAAGATTCTGCCTCAGAAAAAAAAAAAATGAAAAAGTGTAAGCATAATATGGAGCATCATTTTAGAGTAGACAACAAATCTACTAAGATGTTACAAGAACCACATGAAGTCCTTCCAAATATGGACTCCTCAAAGAAGGTAGGAAAATGTATGATTCTTGCTAGCCTAGATTACCTAATTTGTTCATCTGCTATGGTGGTGATGTACTTGAATAGAATTGTTGGTTAAAAATTCTTATTAGATATAATTGTATATTAACCTTTCATTTGAAAATAGTCCAAATTCAACTGATTACCTTCCAACTCTTTCCACAACTGTAAGTATTTACTAACCTTTACAATGAAGTTGGGATTTTGGTTATATAAAGCATTGGTACTCTAAACAGCATTTGTCTTATTTTAAAGAAACTAAATTTTAAGATCTATTACTAATGCTACCTTCCTTCTTCCCTTCCACCTCCCCTGACTTCTACAATTCTCCTTTCTTCATCTAGAAGTTGTAATAATCAGAAAGTGTGAATTCTTTCCTATGTGATGACACAATTTCTGCTCATTATATAATGAAAAATCTTCTCATTTATTCTATATCATGTTTTGATGGTAAATTCATTTATTAGGGTCTAAATAATTTTTACATTTTATACCATGTTACTGCTAGGGGCAGCCTCTGCTGTTATACACATTATACTTACCCAGGCTTTTTTTGTATCTTGATGTTTTGTGGCTTGTTTTTTCGGTTTAACTCATTCCCATTCTTGAACCATTTGAATTTGAGAGAGGAGTATTCAGAACTGGTTTCACACCGAAGGACTAGTTTGGAGCCTGCAGCAGACTCCTGGCTTTTCATCTCTTTCAATCGGGGAGGCAAAGCTAAAAAAAAGAAAAGAGAAGGAAAAAAAGTTCTGATCAGGCAATCTTTCAAAGAGAAACATACTAATGTTGGGTTAAGCCTGATCAAGGTACCATTCCCAAAGTTTTTCATAACCCAGAGAAAAAATAAGCCACACTGGGTGAGCCAAAATATATCCCAACTTGGAGAAAAATAAAATGCTCAATTAAAATATATTCAGGGAAAAAAAAGATTAATCTAGATTAGAAAATTATTTCTAAAAAAAAAAAATTCTAGATTGTTACTTTCTTCCTCTATGTCTGATGCCATTAAGAATGCTCAACATTGGTGATTTCAAAGAATCACAAGCTTGTGCTAAAGAAGAAGATGTAACCAGGCCATTAGTTCTAAAGCACAGTCACATCCCAAATCACAATCTATCACAGTTCTATGAACAGTACAGGAAGCATCACACCAATTTTTAAAATCAGGAAGTTTAATTTCAGAAATTAAGTAAGTGACTGACTTATCCATGGTTACAAAGTGTGCAGAGACTTGAATTTAGGGCTCATTTCACTATCCTGTCTTCAGAGGGGACCCAAATAACAAAGAAAACTCATAAATCTTAACAATAGCTCCTTTCTTCAACACAGAAATTCTTTGGTGATATCACCCTTTTGTTGGAACTACACAGTTGTTGTCCTGTCCACAATGACCATTCCAGATGACCACGACACACACTCCCATCAAATTATCAGTTCGATTGGATTTAGCACTTCTAAGTCTTCTCAACAGAGACTACTTACATTGTGCACTGACTTGTAGAATACATTAAACACCTACCTACCATTCTTCTATAAGCAAGACTGTTTAAAAAATATCTATTATCTACTGAAATATTTATGGAAAAAAAATCTTATAATATCCAAAGTGTGCTTCAAAATAATAGTGAGGAATGGATAGACACAAAGATGAAAAAAATTACCAAGAAGTTGATCACTGTGGATGGTGGGCAACAGGTACATGTGGTGGTTTGTTATGCAACGCTATACAGTGTATCTCTGAGTTTCTCATAATAAAAAAAGTTTTTCAAAAAATAAAAGCAGAGACGAATGGATTTTTCTCTGCACACACAATTTCACTTAATAATCAACAGCACAGCACCTGAGATCTCAACAACTCCCAGTTTCCACTGAGCCTTAAAAAAGCCAACTACAAAGTCTACTTCTGCCCTGGTTCAGGGATTAACAGGAAATCCCAAAAAGTAAACCTGGGAAAATGAGACTGTCCCTCACTGATCCAATGTATAATTATTCACTGAGTAAGAAGACCAACCAAGACCCCAGTGACAGCAGTTGGGACCACCTAACACATGAACAGGAATTGGGGTTCCTTTCCTACTCAGGGTACTGCATCTGTTTTGCTACAACTCTGCCCAAGTAAATCCTCCAAAATGCCAGAATGAGCATATGAAGCTTCCAATACATTACAGCAAAAACCATTTGAATGTTGTGGCTTCTTAGCAGTTCTACAATTACATACCCTGCCTTTTATTTATTCGGCGCCTGGGAGATGAGATTGGAGACGCAGGCACTAAACGTGGAGACGCACCACCAAGTAAGAAAACTTATTTCAGTTGCTCTTAGCCTTTGATAACTGATGATTACATCTGGTTCCTTTTTTTTTTTTTTTTTTTTTTAGACAGTTTAAAAATAAGATTTACTTTCTGAAAGCTTTCATAGATATCTTCTTTTTAAGACATAGTTCATGAATCTCTGTTTTGGAGGTTTTTAGAAACAGATTCAACTCTCATCTATCTGGCATGGTGTCTATGTATTTCCATTAACTCCTTAAAGCTCATTTGTAATTTTGTTGAGTATGGTGAAGGATTTTAAAGAAACAAATCTGCTGAAACTAAATGGCACCAAAGAAACTGGTGTACAGATATTACAAAAAATAAACTGCCTCATTATTTTATGCATACACTAAAAGAAGTAGTTTCAATGTTTCCCTCCAGTGGGTCAACCTTTAACTTGTCACATAACCCAAACTCTCAAGGCTTATTGCCTTGCGTCTAGACTGCGGGTCTTCAAACTTTTTAAACAGGGGGCCAGTTCACTGTCCCTCAGACCGTTGGAGGGCCGGATTATAGTTTAAAAAAAAACTATGAACAAATTCCTATGCACACTGCACATATCTTATTTTGAAGTAAAAAAACAAACGAGCAAAAACACCCGCATGTGGCCCACAGTCCGTAGTTTGAGGACGCCTTAAACACAATGCCCTAAATACAGTACAGCTGACACTTGAACAACACGGATTTGAAGTACACTGATCCATTTACATGCAGATTTTCTTCCACCTCTCCCACCCAGGAGACAACAAGACCTACCCATCCTCTTCCTCACCTACTCAATGTGAAGATGGTGAGGATGAAGGCTTTTATGATGATCTGCTTCCACTTACTGAATAGCAAATATATTTTTTCTTCCTTATGAGCTATTTTCTTTAGCTTGCTTTATTATAAGAATTCAGTATATAATACATAATACATACAGAATGTGTTAATCAGCTGTTTATATTATCTGTGAGATTTTGACTAGTCAACAGTAAGCTATTAGTATTACAGTTAAGTTTTTGGAAAGTTAAATCTTGTACATGAATTTTCAACTGTGTAGGGGTTTGGCACCCCTAATCCCTGCACTGTCCCAGGGTCAACTGTATTCCAGACACCTGTAACTCTCAATAAACACCATGTTTCCTCACTGACTATTCCATAACGTTTACTCATCAGTGCAGTGTGAACATAAATCCACTGGACTGTTTTCTTCACTTTGCATAAACATTTTATCATGAAATCAGTTTGCACCTCTTTTTCACTCTTTTTTTCCCTCATTCCCTCTTTTCTTCTTTCTCAACACACACACCCTTCTCCTTCCTCTTCTCTCTTCATTTATTTCTTATTTCTTTATTAAGAATCTTGATTTCAGGCCGGGCGCGGTGGCTCACGCCTGTAATCCTAGCACTCTGGGAGGCCGAGGCGGGCGGATTGCTCAAGGTCAGGAGTTCAAAACCAGCCTGAGCGAGACCCCATCTCTACTATAAAAATAGAAAGAAATTAATTGGCCAACTAATATATATATATATATAAAAAAAAAAATTAGCCGGGCATGGTGGCACATGCCTGTAGTCCCAGCTACTCGGGAGGCTGAGGCAGCAGGATTGCTCGAGCTCAGGAGTTTGAGGTTGCTGTGAGCTAGGCTGACGCCACGGCACTCACTCTAGCCTGGGCAACAAAGCGAGACTCTGTCTCAAAAAAAAAAAAAACAAGAATCTTGATTTCAAACATGAAACAATCAGATGAATTTGAATTGAGTGACAGTCTACAAAACAACGGGTCTAGCCTTTAAAAATGTAAAATATCATGAATGATACAGGAAGAAGACCATGAATGTGATCTAGATCAAAGAAGGTCGAAGACACATGGCGACTAAGAGCAGTATGTAGCTACTGACTGGGGACAATCGCTGACCAGGACATTATCTGGCTACTGGGGAAATCTGAATAAAAATATTATATCAAAATTAAATTTCTCAAGTGCGATCACTGCATTGTGGTGATGCAGAAAAGTCTCCTTGTTCTTAGGAGGGATCTGCTGAAGTACTTAGGAGTGACATGTCGTGATGTCTTCAACTAAACCTCAGATGATTTAGCAAATAGGAAATACATTCATGCATGCATGTACAAACACATCAAAACACACACACACACACAAAAAGCAGCCCTGGTTTCTCTTTGATTTTTTGCCCTTTTGTCTGGTCTTTCTGCCCTTAAATAAAAGACCCAGGTTTCATTAAATACTTTTAAAGTCTTGGTTAAGTTGGCAGTCATGAAGGAAATTCTTGCAAATATTTTAGTTAGTAATTTACAACT
>VSMD01052670.1:0-25123 GCA_008750895.1 Mirza zaza
GTGGCTCAGGCCTGTAATCCCAGCACTCTGGGAGGCTGATGCAGGAGGACCGCGTGAGGCCAGGAGCCCAAGACCAGCCTGAGCAACATGGCGAGACCCCATTTCCACAAAATAAAAAAATTGGCCAGACATCGTGGTGCACACCTGTGGTCCCAGCTACTCAGGAGGCTGGGAGGCAGGAGGATCGCTGGAGCCCAGGAGTTCGAGGCTGCAGTGAGCTATGATGACACCACTGCACTCTAGCTCAGGCAACAGAGTGAGACCCTGTCTCAAAAGAGAAGTGAGACCCCTTGGCAGGGAAGTGACAGAGGACACTCCTGGCAGAAATGCCCAACAAACTGTCGGAAATGGGGTCTCGGAGCTGAGAGCAGAGCCGGAGCAGGCGACATGAGGGTCATTTACGCAGAGACTGTGGCCAGACCATGAGGTCGGGCAAGGCCACCAGGGCAGAAGAAGCTGCAGGTCCAGAGCACGGATCAGGGACTCAGAGCCAGGTGCACTGAGGCAGGCCCTTCCCGTGCCTGGGGGAGTAGGGGTTGGGGCGCCGCTGGGGGACTGCCAAGGCCTGGGGCATCCTGAGACCCCCGGAGAGTAAGAACCACGGGGCGGCTGGGCAACGAGGAAACCAAGGCCTGTGAGTCAGCTCTGAAAGCTCACCGCACTCAGGGTGGTGTGGACGCACCCTAGGGCAGGTGAGAGGGCGGCTGAGCCGGGGCGGCCAGAACCCTTGGGGGCGCGCCTCCCATCTGCACTTTGCGTCTCTGCAGGTGACTCTCACACCCAGCGGTTGGGACGCGGACACACTTTACTTGCTATCACGCCCGTTCTGATCCACCTCCAAGCGAGGCGTCCCCCTTTTCCAAACAGTCCTCCTCCCTGCCCCGAGCGTTCCTTCTGCAGCCCCCACCTGAGCCCTGACCCCTGCCTGTGCTCCCTCCCGCAGACATGGGCAGCTTCGAGGAGGCCGAGAAGCACCAGCGCGTGTCCCACGGGGAGGCGGCGGTCGTCCGTGCCCCCCGCATCTCCAGCTTCCCCCGGCCGCAGGTGACCTGGTTCCGGGACGGCCGCAAGATCCCGCCCAGCAGCCGCATGTGAGTGCCCACTCGGCGGGTCGGGAGGGGCCTCCCCGGGGGGAGGAGGAGGGGGGCCAGGTGAAGTCCCCCGAACTTGGAAGAGGGCCCTTTCTGCAGAAGCCCCTGTGTCAGCCTTCCCGGGACGTGGCCGGATGGGGCGCTTCCCAGGACGGTGTCGGAAGCCCGGCAGACGGAGGGGCTTCCTTGGAATGTGCGTGCGAGGGCTTGGGACCTGCAGCCCACGCTCGGTCCCCGTCTGGGGAGTCCCGGGGCGTTGCCTCCACACTCGGCTGGAGAATAAATCTGCCTCCCAGAGCACTTCAGAACCTACACGGGCACATACAAAGGCACCGTCACCATGGCTACAGGCCCGGGACTCAGGCCAGCAGCGCCAGGGGACGTGGAAGGTGCTGGCATCTCCCGGGCAGCCCGGCGGCGGCCTTGGCGTCTCCGCCAGCCGGGCGTGTGCTGGCGGCGAGCGCTGTCTGTGTCTTGGCTGCAGGGAGGAGGTGTGGCCGGAGGAAGCCCAGTGCAGGAAACACACAGTCCTTTCAGTGTTCACAAGGACCCCTCTGTGTGCCCCCCGGGGTCGCTGTGGCAGCCAGCACCCCACACCTCTCGGAAGGCGGGGGCCGAAGCATCTCCTCCCGGGATACCCCCACCCGCCCCGCCCTCCTGGGCCCCCGGGGTCCGGAGCCAGCCCGGGCTTTCCTCCTCCCGACTCCCGCTCCCCTGCTCGCGGAAGACCATCCTCCTGACCCACTCGGCTGCCGTGTGGGCTGGACGGAGCAGTCCCGGTCTCCGTGAAGAGTAATAATAGCAGCCGCCGTTTACTGAGCGGCTGCAGACGGCGCCGGGCACACTGCGCACCCTCTCCTCCCGGACGGCCGTGCGCCCTGAGGGAGGAGGTGCTCCCGATCTCGCTCTCTTTCCTGTCCCCAGAGCACCTGCTGAAAAAGTGGTTGTTGAATGAATGGCCTCCCAATAACCCTGTGAGGTGGCGGGTTTTATCCCAAATGCCGAACTCCTTTGCCAAATCCTATGCAGCTGGTAGGTGGGAGAGCCGATTCCAGCCCTGCCAGCGCCAGGGACAGGGTCTTTGATTCTCATTTATGGGAAGACACCCGAGAACAGGCACACCGACGTGATGAAGTGATTGTCCTCGTGCAGAAATTAGTCCTGGTGCAGTGACTGTCGGCCTGGCTACCTGTTGCAGTCATGTGGGAGTTTTGAAACATACTGATCTTTGGATTCTATCCTGAGACACTCTGATTTAATTGAAATGGGGTAGAATTCGGGCGTTGGAGGTTTCAAAAGCTCCCCAGGCTATTCCAATGTGCAGGCAGGGTTGAGAACCACTGTCCTGGTGTGCATCAGCCAGCTACGGCCACGACAATGCTGCGTAACAAAACGTCTCCATGGCTTAAACCCACAAGTATTGGTTTTTCTTATGAGTTGACAGGTTGGTGGCTTCGGCTGGCCTTGCCTGGGAGTTTCTTCTGGTCTGGGCTGGGCTATCTCACTGTCTGGGGCTGGCTGGCCATTGGCTGATCTAGACAGGCCTCGTGTTAGGTGACTGGGGTGATCAGCTGTGCTCCACTTGCGCCATCCTCCCACCAGCTGGACCTAGCACGTCCTCTCGGCAACTGCACAGGAGCAGGAAAGGAAGCAGAAACCCACATTTTTCAAGCCTCCTCTAACACCCCATTGGCCAAAGCAAACACATGTCAGAACTCAAAATCAAGAGACAGGGAAATAGACTCTGCCCATTGAGTGAGAGGCCCTGCAAAGCCACGTGGACACAGAGCATGGTGAAGAACTGAATTAGCACAGTTACAGCGCCCCAGGTTAACAGGTGCACTCAGGCTGTGTGAGTCATGCCGTGCCCCCTGAGGCCTAACTCAGGTTCAATAAAACCGGCAGCGAATGGTTAACCCTCAACGTGGATATTGAGATGATGCTGTAGAAGGGGGATGCTCTAGCACACAGGTGCTGGGACAGGTAGACAGGTCCTAGCACCCTCCTAGCGCCCTTGCTGAGGTTATCTCCTGCCCTGTTGCAATCTGGTCGATTGGTAGTGCCTGGAACACTGTATCAAGAAGGATTCTGAGGCCCTGTCCAGACTCATGGGAAAGAGCATCCATGATCAATTGGCAATGCCTGCCACGGCCGCAGGAGGGAGCGTGCGAGCACTCGTCTCCCACATTTGTGGGCTTTCCCTAGCCTAGATCCCGTCACCCCTTTCCTAACACCTTTCGGCTTCTCTTCTCATTCCCGGCCTCTGTCCTCACCCTCTTGTCATTCCCAACACCCTCCGGCACCAGGCACCCAGACAGCGCAACCCTGGGACACTTATACACCTTCCTGGCCACACACCCCCACGCCCTGCCCGCCACCACAGCACTCCTGCCAGATACACGGTAAAGCAGTGTGGTGGTTTTATCTCGGCAATTACAGCGGATTGATATTCATGGCCCAGTGCAAAGGGCCCCTGGAAGTGGATTCTCTGGTGTGCCGGAGTCACAGATGCATATCTCGCCAGTGCTCTCGGCCAGAGGGGTGCGCAGGGCACGGAGGCCCCCAGGCCCGCCATCTACTGGGGCTGCTCCCACTGCCCAGTGAGGCGGGATTGGTAGCTCGGGGCTCATTGTTGAAAAGGAGACGAGATTCCTCTTAGAGATGCACGCTGGGGGCTTTGCACACATTCTAGGGTGATTTATTTTATTTGTAATTAAATTATACTTGGGGCTGCTAGGCAGGAGCAGCAGGGGGAGCGGGGCGGGGCGGGGCCAAGCAGAGGGGTCGCCAGGGCCTGCTCAGTGAACCCGGCTTCGGCTGAGACACAGCCCTGCCTCCGCCTGGGAGGTGAGCCCTGCTGGCCACGGCCCCCAGGAACGCCCCCTCCACGTCTTTCCGGGCGAGGAGGCACAGCTGGGGTGCAGCAGGCCTGGAGCCCTGCTGAGTGCCGGAAACAGCCGTGTGCACTTAGGCAGTGACATAGGGCATGGTTCCACGACAGTTACCAAGGGGACAGTCACCCTGCAGAGCGGAACACCCAGCGACCATTCTTAACCACCCAATGGGGTCACAAGGAGGGCAGGTCACGGCCTCTCTCCCCACCGTCCCATTCTGCATGGGGAACTCGAACCCAGGCCCTGCAGGTCCCTGTCCAGGGCTCTGCCTGCAGGAGCTGATTGAGGCTGTGCTGGCCGCGATAGCAGACAGACCCCAACCCTCAGCGACCGAATGCTGCAGAAGTGGGTTTCTTGTCCATTTAAGGTCCTGACCCCTCCACCGGGGAGGTGGGGGTTCCTGGCTGATGGCAGCACAGGCCTTGCTCCTCGTCTCGCTCCGGCAGAGGGAGAGCAAGGGCGTGAGGCCTGTGCAGGCTGTCCTCACGGTCCGGGCCTAGGAGGGTGCACCTTCCCTCCTCCACGTCCCGCCAGCCCAGCCTCGCCACCCCAGCGTGGCCCTGGCTTCCCTCGGCCGCAGCCCCCTTCAGAAGGGGAGCCTGGACTGCAGTGGGCGTTAGGCCACCTCTGCCAACTAGAGACGCCACTCCACCTGGGACGGGCTGTCTCGGCCACAGCCCGCTTGATGTTCGGGGCCTGATCATGCTCCCCTGCAGGGTGTCGGGTGCTCACTTAGCCCCAGCCCCGGCCTCTACCACTAGTAGCATCCCCACAGCTGAGGCTACCAAAAGTTGTCCAGACATTGTCAAATGTCCCCTGGAGGGCAAAGTCACCCCTGGTTGAGAACCACCGCCCTAAAAGGATCGGCCACGATGCAGTCACAGTGTCACGTTAAAGGGGAGATTGTGGGGGGTGAGGAGCCTTCCTGGTCAAGGAGAGAAGAAATTGGAGGAGAGGCCTTCTTCTTTGGGGGTCAGGACAGGCAGGGGACCTGGAACATGGGCCACACGGTGCCCGGTGAGCCCAGCAGAGGCTCCTTCAACCTGCTCCCCTGCGCCATGGCAGCGGCCTGGTCCCTGTGCGCTGCCACCCACGGGGTGCCCACCGGTCCTGAAACTGGCGGCGTGCCAGGGAGGGCAGGGCTGGGGGGACGGTCCCCGGGCTGCGGGGCTGCCTCAGGCCACACAGGGAAGGAACAGAAGCAGCAGCAGAATCAGAATCCCTCGCCCTCGGGGCTGGAGGAAATCCCCGAGAACCCCCGCACGGGAGAGGAAACCGCAGCCCACCACAGACAAGGCTGCTCGCTCCGTTCCAGAACCCACCCCTGCCCCGCCGGAGCCCTGCGTAGGGGGGACCCAAAGCCCAGCCCTCCTCCTTCCAGCCCTCCGCCACCCCCACATGCTAAGGACGAGGGTCCCTGCAGGAGACTCCCACGCAAAGAAATGGTCGCTGTCCCTGTCCCATTTTGCAGCTTTTAGAATATTTTAGCTGCCTCTGGCCCCACTTCTTGTCTCTGTATTAGCTGGAAGTTAAAAGAACTTTCCTGAAAAACAAAACACTGGACGTGATGATCAGGGAGCCCAGGGGTTGCGGGTGGACGGCTTACCTTCCCGCTTTCCAGAGCCCGGCTGACAGTGCACGTCTCGTCTCGTGTGCAAAGCGCCAAAACCAGGCTCGGCAGAGCCGGCGCGGCCAAGCTGGGGGAGAGCGGGCTGTTTATTTGAGAGCCTGTTTAAAACTCTGAGACATTCACCTAATGGGAAAATTTGAAAAGAATTCAACTGGATTCGTCCTTGTTAAACTAACATTAAGGATGTTTAACAGCTGTCTCGGGCACATCACATTAAAATCTGGAGATAGACGTGACAAACTAATGGTTTTGTTTGTCATCGGGAGAGTGGGGGAGGGAGGGGACGGGCAGACGCGCGTGGGCGACGCTCTCGGAGCCATTGCACCCACATTCGGTGGGGGGCCCGGCTTCCTGCCTGGACAGGCCCGTTTTCCCCGCCCGGAGACCCGGCCTGTGCGACGGGACCCCAGCAAGGGGACCAGCTGGGACAGAGGCCCGTCCCTGCACCCACAGTGCCAGCCCAGCTTCCCTCTTTGCCACCCCTGCTGGGCGACACGCTGGTGACAGGCTGCAGGGAGGTGGAAACCGACACAAGGAGAGGGGACTGGAGGGAGACAGGCCCCCGGAAGTCCCTGTCGTGGCCTTTGACTCCATCTAAGGAGTTTAGGGTTAGGGTTAAGGCACTGATTCCGGGATGGCCCCGCTCATTCCCATACCCGTTGCCACCCATGCATTCACTCACCGCCGTTCACTCCTTCATTCCACGAGCGCTTCTTCCATGTCTGGGCACTCGTGACGTAGCCAGAGGTGACCACGCACGGCCGTGGAGGCCGGGACACAGAAAGGGCAGAACTCCGAGGGTGCGCGGCAGGCTCCTGGCGCAGCCTCGGCGTAGGGGCTGGGGACGCCCCGCGTGGACAGTCCGGACCTCTGCCAGTGAGCGTGCTGTATCTGGGCCCAGTTGGCAGTGCCAGCGTCACGTTGGCGACTCTCTGCACACCGGACGCGGTGACAGTGTAGACCAGGGCGGGGAAGCCCATGTGTGGCCCTCCAGATGCCCAAGTGTGGCCCCTTGACCAAACCCAACCTTCATCTACATCCTTCATTAAAAGGGTCTGCCCTGTAAAATTTGGATCTAGCCCAAAGGACGCGCCGAAGGACTGCAGTGGGGGGCGGGGAGGAGGAGGGCAGGACGAGGGGGCTCTGGGGCTGGGGAGGTATGGGCAGGCCACCCGCCCCGGGTCCCCGCTCCCCTCGGGCCCCTGTCAGCGGAATCCTCTTCCTCTTCCCAGAGCCATCACGCTGGAGAACACCCTTGTCATCCTGTCAACCGTGGCTCCCGACGCCGGCCGCTACTACGTGCAGGCTGTTAATGACAAGAACGGCGATAACAAGACCAGCCAGCCCATCACTCTCGCCGTGGAGAGTAAGTAAGCGGCAGGGCCTGGCACTCGTCACCGAGCGGGTCATTAAATCTCGGGAATGGTGCTCCGGGGGACTGCTGGGAAGATGGAGCGGCGGGGGTTGGGGGGGCGGGAGGCAGGGCCCCTCCCAGGGCAGAGAGGATGAGGAGGGGCTGAGCCTGGAACCCACGACACGTCTGCAGTGCTGCATCCGGAGAGGGGCGCTTAGCGTGACTGCTAGCAGGGCCACCGGAGACCCAGGGCTGGGGGGACCGAGCGAGAGAGCCTGTGCGTGGTGGCTTCCAGCACCGCAGGTGCCGGCCGGGGGCGGGCACTGGGGTGATCGGGAGATCGAAGCTTGTTTTTAAAGAAATTCACTAACTGCCTCTACGCAGCTGGCACATAAAAAGCACCGGCTCTCCTCAGAGCCAGGCAGTCCCCACTAATGGGAACACGGTCCCTCCTCTGCCTGCAAGTGCCCCCCGCCCATCCTCAGACACCTCCAGCTCCCCGGGAGAGGGAGGCAAAGCGCTCCCCAGGAGAACTTGGCGCCCAGTGAGACGCACGTGAAGGGTGACTCCTCGAGTGTGTGGTGACAAAGAGACATTTGTCTGGCTGAGACTAGAGACAGATTTCTCTGCAGCAAAGAGACGCTGGGATATCTCCCCCCCCCCCCCCCCCCCCCCCCCCCCCCCCCCCCCCCCCCCCCCCCCCCCCCCCCCCCCCCCCCCCCCCCCCCGCGACCCCGGTTCTCCCTGCCCAGACCCGACCCTCCCTCCACGCTCCATCCCCGGGACGGGACGGAGAATGGAGAATGTGGGGCGGGTGGCCCGGGAGGGGAGCCCAGAGCTTCCTGCAGCAGCTGAGCTGTCGCTCGAGCTGGGGGAGCCAGATGTTCACGTCCCTCCACATCTGTACAACGCCCGCTCCCAAAACAAGTCTCATTTATCATCCCTGATCGCGCGGGTAGGCGCCCGTTGGAGGCAAGACGAGGGTGCGGACAGCGAGGGGGACTTCCTGTGTGCCCCTCCTCTGATCCCGGCCTCTGTCTGCCAGTGCCCGGAAGGCCCAGAACATTCCCGGCCCCGCCCACCCCCATTGCTGCAACTTCCAAATGCCAGTAGGGCCCCTTCCTGCTGCCCCAGGTGTCTCTTTCCCCCACCCTGGCTCCAGTCTGCTTAGAAAGAGTTCTGGACACCAACCTGTCAGGGTGGCAGGTGTGACCTCTGGCATTGACCTGGGCCAGGGTCTCCGCCTAATCCCAGCAGCCTGGGCCCCGGCCCATGACCAGGGGCTGCTGTTTCTATAGGAAAAAGGATTTAGTCATGGGAGGGAGATGCTTTTCCCTAATAGGGTGCTGCTCACCTATTTTGCAGGGATCAGGTTTCCTGGAGTCCCATGGGATCTGGTCATTTGATAAGAAGCAATGTCAGACATAGGGTCAAACATCCCGGCAGTGGTTCACGGGTCGAGTCAAAGCCGGGCATCTTCCTGGGTGACTCAGTTTACCCTGAGACCCCAGGTCAGGGGCTTTCCTGTCTCTGCCCTTCCTCCAGCATCCAGCTCTTCTTCATAGCAGTTAACCCCGCTGCTCCCCTGGCTGAATTTGGGGCTCTTCAGCTCTCTGCTCCATCTCACACCAGCCCGGCACTCAGGGCCCCTCTTCCCCGATCCATCCACCCTCGTCTCACCCACTCATCTGCTTCTCCTGCCCCGATACCCCGGCTCCTGCTCTCACCTGGTGATTTGTACTGAATTGAGAGCAGAATCCACTGATTTTTAGCTCATTTCTCTTCCCACAAGTGACTGTACCTCAAAACCCTGCTCCTCTCCCTGACACAGATCCCCAGCCCCCCGCCTGCCAACCAACCTGTGAGGAGCAGGTGCCCGCGCCCACCATCAGCGCCCCTCCCCTCGTCCCTGCCTGTCTTTCCCCTCCGCACCCCTTCCCCTACCCCTCCCGCCCCTCTGAAGTGGGGACAGAAGGAGCAAGCCCAGGGACCCCAGGAGTTGCCCTCTGCTCAGGGTGACCCCGATGACCTCACCCAGACTGTCACAGCTCCTGGAAACTCCACACCCAGGTGGTCACCCCACACCTGGAGATTGCACACTGTCCCGTGGAAATAGAATGTGAGCCACAGAAGGAATGCTAAGTTTTTCCAGTAGCCCCATTTTTTTACAAAGCAAAAAGAAATAGATGACATTCGTTTTATTAATATATTTTATTTAACCCAACGTAACCAAAATATTATCATCTTAATATACAATCAGTGTAAAAAATATTAATGGAATATCTTATATTGTTTTCTCTCTCTTTTTTTTTTTTTGCATGCTAAGTCTTTGAAATCCTGTGCATTTCACACTTGCTGCACATCTCAATCCGTATGTTAAATTTTCATCTGAAATACGTGATCTGTGTCTAGATTTCATAAAATTTATAGCTGAAAAGGTAGAGTCATAGGCGCAAGTTGTTCTGCACATACTTAAAGGTGTTCTAATAACTGAATTGGGGATCCATTCTAAATTAAATGTAAATTAGCTAAAATTAAATGACATCAAATCAAAGGGGCAGCAGCCACACTTGATGAGCACAGCAGGCACGGGTAGCCCATGGCCTGGTGCTGTGCAGAGAGGAGGATGGCTAACACCCCTGCCCCAGCCCTCTCAGCACCTGTGGCCCAGAGGAGTCACGTGGTCCCTAAGCCTCAGCTTCCTCATCTGTGAAGGGATGCCGAGGCGGTTCGCAGAGAACGGCTCGTGGTAGATGTCCCCTGTTGTGGCTCTTATGCAAACATTCAGCGGCTGCGGGATCCAACTTGGTCCCCAGGTGGGGAGCACCCTCTGCTTCCTCCCACCCCGGGGCCCCATCCGTGGCAGGAGCTCCCGTGGAAGGTGCTCCTCCCTTTGCTCCGGCTTGACTGTGGTTTTCATAGCTCAACCTTTGGGGCCCTGTTCCCCCCAGTATCCCGCTGGGGCTGGAGCAACCTTCACTCACCCTGCGCTGGCTTCAGTCCCACCCATGGCAGGGAGCCACTCAGTGGCCTCCTCCCAGGCCCCAGATCTGAGCCACCTGCCACCTCAGGCAGGGTGGCAGTCCTGGGGGCCGCCCGTAGGCCCGAGCTGGGTAGAGAGAGTGCCCCACGACCACAACCGCCACCGCCAGCTGCAGACTCTTTTATTCTAGGCCATCCTGTCCTTTCCGGCTTCAAGGACTGTCCCTGCTTAGCCTCTGTCCAGTGCATGGGTTTAATGAGGCTGCGTTTGGTGCCTGAGCCTGGTCAGGCTGCCCCCTCCCTGGCCGGTCACCCAGAGACCCGGCGAGAGAGGGAGACGACTGAGCACCGTGCTCCCCAGCAGAGCACTCCTGACCACAGACATGCCCTGCAGAGGGTGGGTCCACGCCACCCCGGCCGATCCTCCGCCCATCCCGGGGTGTCCCTTCTGCCTCCAGCTCACCCCAGCAGCCTGTTCCGTCATCGCCCCCGTGTCTCCCTCCCCCGCTGCCCTCCGTCTTCAAACCCGGATCCGGATCCGGGCTCCCTCGGGCTGCCCTGCTCCCCCAACCCCCCGCCGCTCAGCTCTGCCGCCCCCGCGCCAGGCAGCCCCTGCCCCCTGAGCTTCCGGGACCCACCGCCACTCGCCGTGTCCCCTGAGCCTCTCCCTGCCACCGTCCCTTCCTCCTCCTCCCCCCGAAGTGATCAAACCCCCCCGTCTAGTTCTCAGCCCTCAGTTTCCCCCGTTCCCCTGGCTCCCCGGATCTCGCCAGCCATCTGCTCTTCTCACCTGGCGCACCTGCACGCAAGGCTGAGGTCCCCGTCACCAGCGGGCTCCCACCTCTCTGAACGTCTCCTTCAGACGTCCGGCCGCCATCGCTCTCTCGGCGAGACGGAATCCAGACTCACCTCCCTTCTTTCAAAGCCAGTTCCCCCCGGCTCCCCTTTTCCTCCTTCACCCTCTCCAAACCTCCATCACCTTCTGTCTCCCTCCAGCCCTAGACCTGCCCACGCCCCGTTGACTATCCTCCCACCTGACCTCCGCTCCCTCCATACCCACCTGGGGTGACTTCCAGCCCAGAGCCGGACCTACTGATCCTCTGCAATCTGGCCCCGACCTAATCTCTCCCAGTGGGAGTGGGTTTCCTTTCCCGTGCCAGCTCTGGTCTATTGGTTGCACTGTGTCAAGAAAGATGCTGAGGACACATCTGAGCTCAGCCAGGAAAAGGGCTGTCACCAATCAGCCCTTTCTCCTACAAGGGGCAGCCTGTGGCCAGGACCCATCGCCTCTGCCCAGCGGATGTCCTCCCCTGTCATCCTAGTGCTCTGCAGGCCCCACGGCGTGGCCCCGCCCTCACTCACGGGGTGCTCCCATCGTGCATGCCTTCTCCTCTCGCTCCGCTGAGTCTCACATCTACCAGGAAGCCGTCCCCACACCCAGTCCCGGGAAGTGCCTGAGGCCGTGCCTGGTCCCTGGAGGGCTTGACCTTGGCGTCCTCTCCCTCGGCCACCAGGTCCCCGGGCCTGTCACCCCACCCTCAGCGGCCTCTGGTGCATCACCTGGTCGGGGCATGGCGGGGAGAGCTCATCTGTCTGCCCACACAGGCAGACAAATCCTCGGGAGGAGAGACCATCATTTATTGAGCACCTACTATGTGCCGGGCACTCTGCACCACCCAGGCCATCTCAGCCACCCCCACCTGGACCCTCCTCCCCAGCACCCGTCACATGCGTGTTTAATTCCTCGAGCCCGTCAGCACTGACCTGATGTCCTCCCAGGAGTCATGCTCCGTGAGGACAGACCCCTGCCACCTCGCCCACTGGGGACTCTGCAGCTCACAGCCTGGTGCAGGCCAAGCACTCACGCAGGAAAGACTTGTTGAGCCGGGCTGAACTCACACAGCCCCAGGGGGTCGTGGTGTTTATTCCTGTTTTGCCTCTGACAAGACTGAGGCTCAGGAATAAAGTGACCAGGACACCTGGGACAGAGCCGGGCTTTGAACCAAGCCTTCCTGACCCCGCAGGCCACCTGTAGCACCCCCGCCCGGGCCCTGCAGGCTCCCACCTGGGCCTGGGCAGGTGTTCCGGTCCCTTGCTGGGTGTCAGCCGCCATCCCTCCCTCCCTCCCGGAGCCAGCGAGCCCCGGGCAGCCCTCGTATTTCTACCCGCGGAGCTCGCCTTCCCGAGGGCGAGCTCTCTGTTTACCCGGCCGCGCCGGGCGGCGCTGCTGCTCGGCTCTAACTGTCTGTCTCCTCCGCATGCCCCATTAATCCGGGCCGCGGTACCTGTGCACCCCGCATGTAATAAACAACTTAGAGCACACTTTTATGGATTCAGCTATATCAGCAGCTTTCAATCCGATCGCTCTTTATGGCACCTACACGAGGCTTTTATATTGTTGCAATTATTTTGCTTTATATGCTTCCTTTCTTTCCCCTTCATTTTACTTTATTTTTTACGTTTTATTCCCATTCTTCCCGGGCCTTCTCCAGCAGGGCCCGGAGTCAAGGCAGGAAAACCTGCCCTGGGGGCTGACCAAGGGGCCCAGAGCGGCAGCCCGGCCACTGAGTCCCCTCCCTGCACCCCATAAAGGATGTCCCATCACTCTCACGCTGGGGCCCTGCATGTCCTCATGGCCTGCTGCCTCCAGAACCTTCTGGAAGGGTGCCAACTGGACAGATTTGTCGTGAGAGTAAAAGCCCTCGGAGGCTGTATTTTCAGGAGCCGTGGAGCAGGTGCACAGAGAATATTGGAGTTTCTGCCAATACTGGGCCTACGCTGGCCCGCCAAGATAAAAACCTAGCCACCTTTTAAAGATCTCAGAAAGTATAAAAGGAAATGCTACCTACCACCTCTATTAGAAGAGTCTAGGGTGTTTCTTTTCTTTTCTTCTCTCTTTTCCAATAAAACCCACTCATGGGATGTTCTTGTTAGCTTTGGTCATTTATCCTGGTATGATGGCAACTCTGGTTCCGCTCACTTGTTCACTTAACAAATGTCCCTGAGCACCTACTATGTGCCAGACATCGTTCCCCGTGACTAGCTGAGTCTGCTCAGGCTGCCATCGTGGTGCCACAAGCTGGGGGTGTTGAGCCGCAGACGGTTACGATCTCACAGTTCTGGAGGCTGCAAGTCCACGGTCAGGGCTCCTGCATGGGCAGGTTCCCTTCCTGGCCTGCACACGGCCGCTCTCACTGTGCCCTCACATTGCAGAGAGAGAGAGAGAGCAAGCTCTGGTCTCTTCCTCTTTTTCTAAGGACACTAATCCCATCAAGGGAGCTCCCCCATGACATCATCTAAACCTAGCCACCCCCAGAACACCCCCCTCCTAATGCCATCACGCTGGGGGGTAGGGCTTCCACGTGTGAATTGGCGGGGGGTACAACTCAGTCCACGGCAAAGACCCACGAGGCTCCTGCCTCAGGGACCATGTGGGTCTCCTATGGCCACCGGAACAAAGGACCACCCACGGGGCAGCGTATTGACAGGAGTTTACTCTCTCTCGCTTCTGTAAGCCAGAAGTCTGCGATGAGGGTGTTGGCAGGGCCACACTCCCGCTGAAGGTTCTACGGGAGGACACTCCCTCGCGTCTTCCTGGCTTCTGCTGTCGCTGGCCATCTGTGGCATCTCTTGGCCCGTAGACACATCGCTTCCAATCCCTTCTTCCCGAGGCACCTGGCTGTCTGTGTCCAAATTCCCCTCTTCTCACAAGGACGCCAATCATATTGCATCTAGTGCCCACCCGATCCCTGTGACCTCACCTTAACTCATTCCATCCACATCACCTTATTTGCAAGCAAAAGTCACACCTGCAGCTGCCACGTAGACCTGGGTCTGTGGGGTGGGAAGGACGTTATTCAGCCTGGCGCGGAGAGTCTGTGTCCTGGGGAAGGGGCAGGCGGCAGAGGACTGAACCAGCACGCCAGACCCAGGCGGAGGGGAGGATTTGGAAGAGAGGGGGACAGGACCAGGTGGTGACGCAGGGAGGGTGCGGGGTGGCCGTCAGGGTCAGCACTGACCCCGGTGGGCTCTCCCTGGACACTCGTATAGCCACGCGTCAGCAGAGGAAGAGGAGGGATCAGATGGTCCCCAGCGTCTAGTGGTTCAGCTCTGGGGCTGCCCCGTGGCCACCTGCTCCGCTCCATGAGGTCAAAGGTCTCTCGTGGCATCGCCCTCTAGTAGGGCCGGGCGGGAATGGGGCTTCTGACCTTTGCACCCAGCTAACATCTGACCTCTCCCCAGATGTCGGGGGGCCTGCAGACCCCATCGCGCCCACCATCATCATCCCTCCCAAGAACACCAGCGTGGTGGCCGGGACCTCGGAGGTCACCATGGAGTGCGTGGCCAACGCCAGGTGGGTGGTGTCCTCCCGGTCCCCCACCCCCACCCCGGCTTCCATCTCTCCTGACTCCGCGGCTGCTCCTGCACTGTGGGCTTCGAGGCCAACGGCCACAATCCAGAAAGGGCCGGACGCCGTGTCGCATGAGGATGCGTGAGAGGGGAGGAGGGACGGCAGAGGGTTGCGGCTCACAGCAGGGCCAGCCCTGCTGGGACTTCCGGGGAAGCAGATGTCAGCCCAGGACATCCGGGCCCCGGGGAAGAGCCCAGAGGGGGCAGGTGGCCTCTCACAGCAGAGCCCTGTGTGCACGCAGGTGTGCAAGAGGGAGTGTGCGAGGGGGACACTTCCCGTGGTGGTTAAGAGTATGGGCTTGGCAAGGAGCATTGCAGAGACCCCGAGATTATCAGGTGGCCCTTTTGGGCCTGGAGTCCATGGTGGGAAGCCCCAGAGCTCCTTGAGGTTGGGAAGCTTGTCATGCCTTTAGATTTGCCTTGGCGGCTGGTTGTTCGGGATCAGGAGCTCAAGGAAGGCAAAGCTTGGGTTTTAAATTATGTTGCACACCCTCCCTAAAAAAAAAAAAGAGTATGGGCTTGGCAGGAGGGCAACGCTGGGGTCAGGGGCCACTGCGGCCCCTTCCCGGCTGCGTGCGGCCCTCACTTGTCCTGCCCAGGAATCAGTTAAACAACCCCTGAGCTCCCTGTGCGGGCAGGGGGCACGGTGCCTTCCCAGACCACCTCCTTGCTCCCAACGAGCACATGGCATAGGTGTCACCCCAAAGCCCCGAGAGAGCAGGCAGCCCATAGCAGAGTCAAAACGCAGCTGGCCACCCCCAGGCCCATGCTCACTGCTGTGCCTGGCCTCGGTCTCCGCATCTGGGAAATGGGAACGAGCTGAGCACCAGCCTCCCGGTAAGGCGTGTCGGCACACGCCGCCCGCAGCCTGACCTGGCACTCGTGAGCGCCCCACAACGGCACACGGATGTGATGGGTGGAGAGCTAGACCGATGATCCCGAGTCCCCTGGAGCTGAAGATTCCCAGGAGGCGTGTCCCTGTGGCAGCGTCTCTGGGAGGGGACGTGCTGCCAGGGTGCACCTGCCCCAGGGAGGCCCCGAGACGCCCCGAGGGAAGAACCTGCCCAACCTCGCTTAAACCAGTGTTTCCAACTCACACGACCAGAGACTCTGTTCCTCGGGACCCCGCGGGACACCCCGTGGGACCAGCACTGACCCGATCGGGAAGAGCTGTCCTCTGGGGTCCCCCCAGTGCTGCACAGACATGCCCGGCAGACCAAAACTCAGGAGTTTGGGGGTGCAGAGGCTGGGAATGGAGGGGGGGCTTATCTATCCGTCTGCCCGCGTTCACCCTCTCCACGCTTGGGGCATTTCACGTTTCTCCCGGTCTGCTTCCCCCACCCTCCCGGCCTCCTTGTCGCTGCTGCCTGGCTGCGTGGGGCGCGGCGCTCGGGGCAGACCAGAGGCCGGGAGCGGGGCGGCTCTACCGGCCTTGCCGGAGCTGCCGAGCCGGGTTGTCACCCTGCCGCGGCAAGCGCTTCACCTGCTTTAATGCATCCATCTTCACGCCCAGCCCGTGGGCAGGCACAGCTGCGTCCATTTTCCAGATGGGGACACTGAGGCCCCGAGATCGTGCGTCTAGGAAGAGGCCAGGAGGCGTGCGACCCCAGGCCGGCCCTCGGGCCTCCGGAAGTCCCCGTGGCTGAGCACCCACCTCCCCCGCCCCTGCAGGCCCCTGATCAAGCTGCACATCGTCTGGAAGAAGGACGGGGTGCCGCTGTCGGGCGGCATCAGCGACTACAACCGCCGGCTGACCATCCCCAACCCCACGGGCAGCGACGCCGGCTACTACGAGTGCGAGGCTGTCCTGCGCAGCAGCAGCGTCCCCGCCGTGGTCCGGGGCGCCTACCTCTCCGTGTTGGGTGAGGCACGGCAGGGCTCCCGGGCCCCCCCTGGGGGCTGGGGGCAGCTCAGCCAGTGGCCTGCTGAAGGGTGGCCCCCACAGTGGCTGGATCAAAAGGAGCATGGGCCTGATCCCCTCCCCGGCCCTTCCCCCTGCAGAGCCACCTCAGTTTGTCAAGGAGCCGGAGAGACACATCACGGCGGAGATGGAGAAGCTGGTGGACATCCCCTGTCGGGCCAAAGGTAAGGCGGCAGCGGGGCTGGCGGGGCACGGAGACCCCAGGCCCTCAGCCTCCCCAGCCCCACCATGGGCATTTCTAAACCCCACCCCCTTCTCCGAGCCACGTCGCCCAGCGGAGAGTCCGTCCCCCTGGGAGCGGGCGCCAGGACACACACAGATCTCCGTAGTCTCCGCCTGGGAATCGGCCCTCGCATTACCATGCTTGAGGGCTACCAATGCACCCGCACCACCGTAATTTCAGGACAGGTGACAGACCCAAACTGCCCGTCGTTTGGGAGGTGTACACGATGCCGCATTTCCATAACGCCAGCGCCAGCGGGCGCTCGGTGCTTGTCTAGCCCGAGATGCGCCTCTTAAGCTCAGCCTGTCTCCCTGCCGTTGTGCGCCGTCTCCTCCCACCTCTTCCTACCTAACTCCCCTCATCGTTGTCGTGGGAGCTGCTGAGGAACTTCCACTGTCCCGTGCCCACGCTCCCTCCTTCCGATTCAGCTGAGCCCAGAGGCAGCCGCAGCCCGGGTGGAATCCGGTGATGGAGAGAGCCGGAGCCCCATGGGAGGGTCGGGCTAAGGGGCCGAGTGCAGCAGCCCTGCAGGGGGACCGTGTGCCGGAGGGGGTGACTGATGACTCCCCCGCCCCCCAAGACTCTGCAAGGGGAAGGCAAAGACCACTCATTCCTGCACCAGATGTCCTCGGAGGGCTTCCCGCGTGCCCGCGTTGCTCCCGGGGCTGGGAGGGGCAGAGCGAGCCACACGGGCTGGTCCTTGCTCGCGCAGAACTTGGGTTCCGGGGAGGGAGGCGGGCAGGACGAGAAACAGATAGATACCTTGTCGCGTCTCATCTGGAACTCCACGGGTTGGAAGACGCCCCATTATTTTATGTACCACTAAGAAAGAAAAAAGGCTGCCAATTAAATTATGACATGCCGTCGATCGGAAGATGCGTCTCTGGGATCAGGATGAGAAGGGAAGAGCGAGCGCGGCGGGGCGGATGAAATACTGCCGGGTGGGAGAGTGCCGGGGAGGGCAGGCAGTGGCCTGGGGGGGCGCAGAGCAACCCGTGCTGCTTCGGACAGGGCGTGGCAAACTCCCCCGGGGAAGTGACTTTGGAGCGGCCCCCAAGAGAGGCTGAGGGTGGGCTGGGAGGGCAGCGTGCCAGGCCGAGGGCATGGGAGCCCCCAGTCGCCTCCGTGTGCAGCAGGCTTGGGAAACCGTCCTCAGCGCTCAGAGGTCCCCAGAGCGCTGCTAAAAGCCGCGGTAAATAATAAGAAAGTAGTTCGCCCAGTCCAGAACCCCATGCTACCCTGGCCCCAGCGGCACCTCTTAGAAGGTTCTAGAGGCCCAGACACACCAGGAACCCCCCCTGCACACTTCTGGCCCCAGCCTTCACCCGATCACGCCCTCCTCCCGCGTGGTGGGGGAGGGAGGCGGGAGGCGCTGACGTCGGCCCCCACGTCTCCCCGGCAGGCGTGCCGCCCCCCTCCATCACCTGGTACAAAGACGCGGCCGTGGTCGAGGTGGAGAAGCTGGCCCGCTTCCGGCAGCGTGGCGACGGCAGCCTGCAGATCAGCGGCCTGGCGCCCGACGACACCGGCATGTTCCAGTGCTTCGCCCGCAACGCCGCCGGCGAGGCGCAGACCTCCACCTACCTGGCCGTCACCAGTGAGTCGGGCCTTCCCTGTCCTGCCCCCCCGAGCCCCACTTGCCCGGGACGCGGCTGTCCTGCAAGCCGGGGGCCCTTCCGAGAACAGCTCGCTCCGTCTCGCCCAGACGGGAGTCCCGAAGACGGCCCCTTGCACGGCAGCTGGCGGCACCGGCCGGCCGTGCCCGCTGCTTCTGCAGCCCCGAGTCCAGAGCTGCGGGGGAGTCCCCAGCCCCTGGAAGTCCCCCCAGTGTCCTGGAGCCCGGGACGGCTCACGGGCTCTGTGAGCAAAGGAGCTGGGGAGCCGCTGGCTCCAGCCGTGGCCCCTCGCCTGCCCCTGGGGTCCTGGGCAGGGCTGAAGCACCGTCCCAGGCGGGAGGACCCGTCGTTCACTTTGCAAAGAAGAGAACCAGCGCTTTCAGCGTAGTTCCCCCCTGGCAAATGCCTTTCCCCTCTCGGAGTCTGTGTTAGGGGCTAGACCGGCTGCCCCGGCTGCTTTGGGGAGCCGTTGTAGCGGGCAGAGGACGCCGGTGGCCCCGCGCAGGAGAGCGCGCAGCTCTGCGCAAGGGCCGAGCGCCGCAGTCTCGCACCAGCAGCGAGAGAGGCCGTTCAGGGCCCCCACCCTGCCGGGGTCACGCCCAGACCCACAGATCCCCCAGACCAGGCCGCCGCGGCCTGGGACCCCGGGTCTCCCCCAAGGTGGCCACTAAGAGCGGCCGTCTCGCTTCTCACTTCCGAACGCAAGTGTCTCCGCCGGCTCCCTCGCCCGTGTGCCCAGGTCCTTCCTGGAGCGCGGGGTGAGGAGGGGGCGGAACGAGGAGGCTGTGCTGACAGCTGAGGAGTCGCCACCCCGCAGGCAGGCCGAGGGGAGCTCTCCGGGGCTCTCGGAAAGGGGGGAAGTCGCCATCAGCCATGACCGTTTCTCTTTTAAGAAGCCAGAGTCTTCCTTTCGTGTTCTTCTGTGCACGGATGAATCCACTTACCTTGTCGTGGGGGATGGGGCTGCCCTCTGGGGTCCTCGGTTTCCCCCACTGGGAGGCCTGAGAACCAAAGCAGGGTGGGGACGCCCATCCCCTGGGTCCTTCCGGAGGGCAGGCCCAGCAGGACGCCTGCATGCTCACCACGGCAGGGGCAGGAGGAGGACCCGGCCCTCCGGCTGTGGGGGCCTCTCCGGGGTTTGGCTAAGAGGCCCCACTGTCTCCGCTTGCAGGCATCGCCCCCAACATCACCAGGGGCCCCCTGGACAGCACGGTGATCGACGGCATGTCAGTGGTGCTGGCGTGTGAGACGTCAGGAGCGCCCCGGCCGGCTATCACTTGGCAGAAAGGTAGATGAGGCAGACCTTCGGAAGGTGTGACCGTGTGACAGTCCAGGACAGTCTCCAGGACTGGGTTCTGGAGCAGGCCAGGTGGGGTTCCCCGTGTACAGTTGCGCAGGTTGTACGCTGCACAACCCAAGAGAGCATCTTTCACATCACAACATGCACCACACGCTGGGCTCAAGGGCCTGCTCTACCTCTTCCAAGACCTGTGACCTTGCATGAGTTATCGACGCACTCGGGGCCTCAGGTTCCCCATCCGTAAACCGAGAACAGGAATGTGTGTCCCTCGGGGTGCTGGGAAGAGTGGGCGATAGCGTGCATGCCAGGGGCCTGCACTGTGCTGGGGACCCCTAGGTGTTTGATGACCGACCGTGGTGGCTGTCAGTGCAGGTAGGAGACCGTCCCTCCTCCCCGGGCGGCCCCGCCAAGCCCGGGCTGACTACCCAAGTCGTGTGCTTTCCTCTTCCCCCTGTGCTCCACACTCACGCCCGCAGCTCTCCTATGCACACGCACGCACGTGCGCGCGGTCAGCCCTCCACACCTGCAAGCCCCTGCTCAGGTGTGCCTTCGCCCCAGGACCGCCCTCCCCACTCCGGTCCCCTGTCTTTGCACGAGCTCGATCGCGAACCGCTCGCCTCACTCGCTGCCTGTCTCCCCACGGAGCCCGCGGCTTCCGTCCTGCCCACCGCTGTGGCCCCGGGGCCCAGAACAGAGCCTGGCGCGCAGCAGGTGCTCAGCAAATACCTGTGGAAATAACGTAGGCACACCGAAAGACACACAACGCCCACCTGACACACTCACTAGCACATTCCATGTGCCTGCACACGTGTGCAAATGCACACGCTTAACCCCCAGATGCACACGTAGAGACGGCCCTCCGCAGAGAGAGAAAATGGATAAAGTCACAAAAACCTACATGCGTAGGCTCTCTCGCTCACTCTCTCTGGCCGGGACCCTCCCAGGCCGGCACGAGGCCGCCCTGGGCCCCCTGCAGAAGGAGGTCTGTCCTGACCGGGGCTGTTGGCAGAGGACACCTGCGTCCCTCCCCACCCCACCCCGTCACTTCCCGCCGCTCCCTTGAAGGTGACTCTCCAGAAGCATGCTGCCGCAGATGCCCGTTGTCACCTTGTCAGAGCCTTCCCCCCCCACCCAGGTGCCAGCTGCCTCCACGGGCCGTGCCAGGCTGCAGTGCTCGGCCGTCCCTGGTGAAGGGCACACAGCGCGGGGACAGGAGACACATCGGGGGACCTGGGCTCCAGGCCCCTCTGAGACCCTGTGGCCTCGCGCCCATCCCCGAGCCAGAAACCCCTCCGGGCCTCGGCCGGCACCCCAGCCCCGACGTCCCTGCCCCCTCCCCTTCCAGCATTTCCAGGGGAAGCTGGCCCAGTTACGGGGGAGACAGGCCCCGGGGGGGCTGCAGGCTGAGCCCCACCCGTGTCGCCCGCAGGGGAGCGCATCCTGGCCAGCGGCTCCGTCCAGCTGCCGCGCTTCACGCCGCTAGAGTCGGGCAGCCTGCTCATCAGCCCCACGCACATCTCCGACGCGGGGACCTACACCTGCCTGGCCACCAACTCTCGGGGGGTCGACGAGGCCTCGGCAGATCTGGTCGTCTGGGGTGAGTGTGCAGAGCGGGGGTGGGGGGCTTTTCACGCCTGCGCACGGGTGCTGAGGGGGGACACGGGACGCCCACGGGTGCATTCACACGGCCAGCGTGTCCACACCCGTGCGTCTGCCCCAGTCGGGGCTCGCCTCATCCGAGGGCCGGTGACAAACTAATTCGGATACCAGGGGCCGGGAAGGTGAAGGTTCTGCCAAGGATGCCACGTGATCAAGAGCTCGCGCCATGCTTGGCTGAGTCGAGAGAACACTGAGGTCACAGGAGAGCTGTCTCCATATATTTTAGGACGGAAATTGGCAAACTTTTTCAGTAAAGGGCCAGAGAGTAAATATTTTAGGCTCTGTGGGCCAGACAGTCTCTGTCACAACTTCTCAACTGACTTCTGTCGTATCTCTAGAAAGCGGGCACAGACGGTACGTCACCCAGGCAGCGGGCGTGGCTGCCTTCCAGGAAGGGTTTATTTAGGCAAACAGGCCACCTGCCGGTCGGTCCCCAGGCCTGCTCTAAGGGAACGTCTCGAGCCCCTTCCGACCTGGGACCCACGCCCAGCACACACACACCTGAGGGCACCTCTCTGGGCTGAGCCCAGGGCCAGGGGTGGCTGGTGAGCCGAGCACTGGGCTGGCCCCCCGAAGACCCTGTTTGCACCCTGGCTGGAGCCCAATTGCTGGGAATATGGCCATGACCGTCCTCAGACTTCTGGGTTTGTGACAGCAGCATTGCGTGAGCCCCGACTGTGAACGTGGCTTCCAAGACCTAAAGTAGCGGGGAGCACGCTGCTCTTTTGAACTGTTCTGGGCCCTTCACTGCTCTGCCTTCCTCCACCCGGGGTCTAGCCCCGAAGCCCCAGGTCCCCTGCAGGCGTCCTTCCCCTGAGCCTGCAGCACACGTGCAGCCCTGGAACCCCACCCCTGCTCACCACCATCCCCACGGTGTCTTTTGCAGCCCGAACCCGGATCACCAGGCCTCCGCAGGACCAGAGCGTCATCAAGGGCACGCAGGCCTCCATGGTGTGCGGGGTGACCCACGACCCCCGCGTGACCGTCAGGTACACACGCTGGCTCTGCTGTTGCTCTGACTCTAAGCAAGGGGGAGGGGAGGACCCGGGGTGGGGGGACAGCTCATCTCTGGGAAGTGTCAGTACCAGGGGAGGGGAGTGTCACCCGTGGGGCCAGGCCCCACCTGGGGGGACCAATTGCAGGGCTGAGTGCAGGGCTGGGAGGCAGGGATGCGGAATTGACACCTGGGAGCCGGGCTACCTGGAACTGAGCTGGGTAGTTGGGGTAGAGTGCAGGTGGGGAGGAGAAGAGGAAGGGAGAGACAGAAAGGAAGGGAAGAAGACTGGCAGGAGGGGAAGGAGAGAGGCAGGAAGGTTGGTGAGAGGGGAGGAGTGGCTCTCTCTGTGGCATCTCCCATGCCAAGTCTTTGGCCCTCTGGCCACGGAGTGGGCCACAGAGGGGTCTGGGTAAGCAGACGTGGCATCAGCCAGAGGGGGTGACCTGGGGGTGACCCTCTAAGACAGCCACATGAGGGAAAAGTGTCCAAACTGAGGTCACCCCTCCCCACCCCCATCCACACGGGGAAGCCAGGACTTGGCCTCCAGGGAACTCTGTCCTGCTGGAGAAGCCACGGAAAAGGCTGGGAGGGCAGCCGTGGACTGCAGCAGCCAAGAGAGACATAAAAGCCCGGACCCCCTCCAAGCTTCAGGGGGGATTCCCGGCCCAGCCCCATCCCTATACCCCAACCCCCAGGCTTCGGGAACTAAAACCAGGAGGAAATCGTCCCTGCGGTCCCTTCCTCGAGCTCCAGGATGCTCGGGAAATGCAGCCGCGTCCTTAGAAATAAGCGCTCCCTACGTGTTGCTTCTGCATATTATGAGCAACATCAAGGTGGAAGCAACTGGCCTCCCGGCTGGAGGGGCTGGGCTCGCTCCGGGAGGCAGCTGCGTCCTCAGGCGCCATCTGGTGGCCACTGGGCAGATGACAGTCCATGTGGCCACGCCGAATGAGAACCTGGAGCCAGGCCAGGCCCAAGGGCTCTCAAACTGGCCATGCAGATCCTCAGGGAATACATCCCCAGCCCCAGTGTGACAAACACCTCATGAAGCATTGCATGTTGACCCTTTAGACACTCCTCTTGTGGCGCTGGCACACACGCAGACATGAGCCTTGCAATCACACAGAGGTCGTTAGAATATTGCCAGATAATCCAGCATTTGCTCATTTCTGGGTTTAATAGATTTTTCTAAAAATAAATTAATATTCCAACTGTAAAAAGGCCCACATAGAATACCGCTGTGCATCTCAGACCTGTACATTGTGTAGTAGCTATACTTTCAGCATTCACTAATTGAAAACTTTGTAATAACAAAAAGCTGTATTAACTCAGTAACACTTTAAATCGGTATTTTGTTTATAAAAATGCCATCTACTTATACTTGGGAAATGCTGGTATGTTTTATTCATTCTCTAGGTGATTATTGATGTGCAGAGGGATTCGGGGGTCTCTTGCAATGCACCGGCAGACCCGATCTTTAGGAACCCCCAAGACCTGCAGGCGGAGAATCCCTATTCCTTTTCACTGGGGGGTTCTCACCTTCAGTGCAATTAACCATCTAGCACAATCTTTTCAAAAGGGGGTGGTCTCTGGGTGCGGTGGCTCACGCCTATAATCCTAGCACTCTGGGAGGCCGAGGCAGGAGGATCACTTGAGGTCAGGAGTTGGAGACCAGCCTGAGCAAGAGTGAGACCCCCCCCACTACCACCTGTCTCTCTAAAAATAGAAAAAAAAAATTTAGCCAGACACTTAAAAATAGAAAAAATTAACCTGTCATAGTGGCACATGCCTATAGTCCCAGCTACTTAGGAGGCTAAGACAGGAGCATTGCTGGAACCCAGGAGTTTGAGGTTGCAGTGAGCTAGGCCGATGCCCTGGCAATCTAGGTGGGCACCAGAGCGAGACTCTGTCTCAAAAAATAAAAGACAGGGAGAGGGCAGAATTGGTCCCTCATCCCCCAAATTGGCAAAAATCTATGCTCAAGGCCACCCCTACATCTCCCACCCCAGTTTGCCTTCCTTGGACTGTGGGGTAGGGGCTTCCCAGCTACCCTCCACCTTCTTGAGGTCAATCCTGGAGGCAGAGTGGGACCCAGACCTCAGCATTTTATAAAAACTCCCCGGGTGATTCTAACGTGTCGCCAGGATTGGAAGCCCCTGTTCTAGCTGCAGAACACAACAGGGTTCCCTAAGCAGACAGACTAGGAAGGGGCCAAACAACCAAATCAAACTACAGCTGTGGCCACTTAATCCTGAGTTCCGTGTTCTTAGAGTAGAGCCAGGGTCCCGGAGTAAGGGCCTGGGCAGGTGCAGGTTGCCAGCATGAAAACCTCCAAAACAGTTCTAGGAGAAAAACAATTTTATGTGGTATCTGAGGCCAGATTTAGACCAAATCTGAACAATCCACTTTTAGCCATTATTAATATTAATACAAATTTGTATTTTTTCTTATTATACAACTAATCATTTTAGCAGGAACACATAGAAAATGCAAAAAAAAAGAAAAAAATGAGAGCGAGAAGAAGAAAAGTAGAATTATCTGTTCCCCTCAATCCGAGACAGTCAGTAATCATATCTGGGTGCCATTTTAAGCTAGAAACATTCTGTTTCTTCGTTTGTATTTCCCTTAAGAACCTATTGTCACAATCTTCTCCCCAAGTCAATAAATATTTTTGTATAAATAAATCACACGACTATTCAGTAGTGCATTATATGGATGTAACATGATTTATGTTACGAATCCCATATTGCTGGATATTTGGATTATTTCTAAATTTTTGATAATATTAAGAAACATCATTATCAATGTTCTCACAACCAAACATTTTTGCATATCTTTTATATTCGGACGACTGTCTATTATTATTTAAAGCCAAGAGGACCCCTGAAAACCACTCACCAATATTGTTTAATAGCCAGTTATATAATTACAGGTTATTTTGGAAATAAGCAAAAAAGAAAAAAAAATGAGAGAGAAAAGTAGAATTATCTGTTCCCCTAAATTAGAGATAGTCAGTAATAATACTATCTGGATGCCATTTTAAACT
>VSMD01052671.1:0-92477 GCA_008750895.1 Mirza zaza
TGGTTGTGGGGGCTGTCTTGTGCATTTTAGGGTGTTTAGCGGCATCCTTGGTAAATATCTCGGGGTTGCAGTGGGGCAGAAGTACACCCAGCTGAGGACTACTAGTCTAGAAGAAAGGAAAATAAGCTAATATACAGTTAACAACAAGTGTGTGCCAAATAGTGAACTAATTTAATCCTTGCAACAATCCTGAGTTACGGGTGTCACTGAAGTCATTTTTGCAGAAAGGAGAGGTGAGATTCCGAGAGGCTGAGAACATGGCCCCGGGTTGGACAGATGAGGTCTGATTCCCAAATGTGATGTTCTTTTCCTGGTATTCCTCTCCCTCCTAACACCCTGACTTAAGCATCGAGTACCACAGGGCTGTTCTGTTCTTCTTCTAGGTGCTGACGGCTCAGAATTGACTTTCATGTGAAAACACTACCACGTGCACTGTTTGCAAGGGATCAGCTTATAGTCGGGTCATTGATTTGCTTTGGTTTATA
Organism: Mirza zaza; assembly: GCA_008750895.1. Taxonomy (NCBI): domain Eukaryota; kingdom Metazoa; phylum Chordata; class Mammalia; order Primates; family Cheirogaleidae; genus Mirza; species Mirza zaza. Next base: position 486 of record VSMD01052671.1, read on the forward strand.
CTTTGCAAAGAACGTGAACTGGGCCATTCCCCAGTGGAAGAGTATTGATAACGAGATGTGCAGTCTTCCTAGCGTTTCCAGGGCTGAGAATCTCCAGGGTGAACTCAAACCAGGTCTAAGGGGAGTTTCTTTGGGGAGAGAACAGTGCAAGAGCTGTGATATCTTCTGTGGGGAAGGCAGCCTTTATTGTAATGGCTCTTGCAAATATTTGGTAAACCAAATGGGGTTTTCTTCTAGGGAGCATTGAGATCAACTATTCGCCTATCTCATCCTCTTGTAGTTAATTGAGCAGGTTCCAAACCCTGGTCCCAGCAGAAGGGGCTTCATTTTGAGCTATGGGTTCTAAATCTGTGAGGTGCAATGTGAGGATGGAGCCTTCTGCTTTCTACCATTCAGTGAGGCACTGGCTCTTAGAGGAGAATTTTGGGGTATGCAGCTAATTATTAGAATTATATAATAGTAAAAATTATAACCTCCTATAGCCACATGCGAATAGTGCATTAGATTGCTTTCTTCAAAGAGCTGGGGTGGGTTTGTGTGTTGGGGGGTGTCAGGAAATAAAGGAATAAAATTGCTAATTCTGCCCCCTTTTTATACCATCAAGAGAATATAAACCAATAAAAGAACTAAATGTTGGCAATCCATAAAATTCCATAAGTGGTAATAAAGAAAAACTGAAACTATATTGATATACAACCAAACAAGGTAATTATCATTATTTTTTAATAAAGCCATTTATCATCAATAAATACCAAGGGGAATAGGAAAAATTACAAGCACAACAATGCCATCTTCCATAATTATAGCTATTAACAATTTAAGGCATAATTATGTGAGTGAGGGAGAAAAAGTTTTAGGAAAGCTCTGTGCTGTTTTCTGCACAGAGAATTCAAATTCTCACACTGCCAAATATTCAGTGTTTCTGAATGCTTGGGTGGATGCTTGCCCCATCTTAGAGTAGGTGCTTTCTAATGATCTTTCAGATGATCCAGGCCTTTCCTGCCTCTCCGTTATTAGGTTGCCATCAGCCCTGGACGACGGGCTGGGATCCAGGAAAAAGGTATATATGGGAATTTTCTGTGCACTTCCTAAATGTCACTGGTCAAGAGGACTTTATTCAGCTGAAAGATTGATTTTGGAAATCCAGAGTCTCATTTATTTCATTGAAACTAGCCCTGCTTAAACAACTATTATTGCCTAAATGACTATGTTCCAGGCCTTTGGGGTATGGAATGAGGTGCTGTTTTTTTTTTTGCATTGAGCACTTTGAACTCTCAAAGGGAAACAGACCTATGTACTCACGGTGTTAAGTAGCAGAGTGATTGGGAGTAGGACTCAGAACCCACCAGCCAGCCCAGGTTCATACCCTACCTCTGCCGCTTACCACCTGTGGGACCTTGTACAAATTAATTAATGTTCCTGTGTTTCAGTGTCCTTATCTATAAGATAAAATATTAGTGTCTACCTGTAGGTTGTTATGATTACTAAATGAGTTAATATATGAAATGTGCTTAGGAAAACTTCCTGGCACCTGCTGAGGTCTATGTAAGTCAGCTCATTTAACCCACAGGGTAAGTCTTGTGATTTGGTACATTGGATCCAGTCCAATAGCAGCAGTTTGGGTCTCATGTGATAGCTGTAGAGTTCTCTTCGACTTGTGGTCCTGGAAGGCTCTATGGATGAGATAATGACTGTGCTAAGTCTTAACGAGTGAGCATAACAGGAGAGGGTATTTCACACAGTGGAGACCACAGGAGCAAAAGTATGGAATCTGGGAACAATATGATATGCTTAGGTATTTCTAAGCTATATCCATCCCATCTTATTAGAGCATGACAAAATTGAACCAGTGGCAGAGAGAGATGAAGCTGCAATGGTTGGCAGAGTCCAAGTTACAGCATCTTGACTTTTTCTTGAGGACAGGAAGGCCCTCTTGCAGGATATTAAATATAAAGGTGATGGTTAGTCAGATTTGCAGTCCAGATCCATTATGAAAGCAGAGCGTTGGGTTGTTCTAACAAGTGAGATGGGAGCCAAAGGGGACGGGTTAGGGGCAACTTTTGGAATTTTTATGATTAAGACTTCTACCCAGTAGGGCAATATTTCAGCAGGGTTATGCATGTTTGTTGGAAATGAACACCTGGACTGATTGATTCTCAGTTTAATTGTGGTGGTCATTAGTACTGTTTGGCAAATATCCCAGTTCTTCACTTCCAGGCGCATGTATAAACAAATGGTGGGATTGTATTTTCTGGTCCCCTTGTGTGAACGGGGTCACGTGAATAGTTCTGGCCCAGGAGTTGCAAGGAAAAGTGATGTGTTGCTTTGGAACCAGATCGTTTAATTGTTGGTGAAAGATCCTTCAGGGCCTGCGCTTTGCCCTTGGTGATGGTGACCAGTGTCATTCCAGGTAGAGTCAGCCGGGTCCTGCAGTGTGGATGGCATGGAGCAGAACTCCCAGCTGACTCTTGATTAACACGGAGCATGAGTGAGAAATAAACCTTCAGAGTTGTAAGCCAGGGGTCAGCAAACTTTTTCTGTAAAGGGCCAGATGGAAAATATTTTAGGCTCGTGGTTTATGAACCATACAGTTTCTGTCACAACTCCTCAACTCTGTCTCTGGAGTGGGAAGGCAGCCACAGAAAATATGTGAACGAATGGGCAGGGCTATGTTCCAGTCAACTTTTATTTACAAAAACAGGTGACAGGTTGCATTTAGCCAGCAGGCCGACTCCTCTGAAGGCACTAAGATTTGGGGACTGTTTGTTACTACACCATAATCAAGCTATTCCTGACTGATAGTTTGCCCAGCTAGCTTTTCTTTTTAAATTTAGTTAAATTTACACAGAGTGAAATGTACAGATCTTATGTGTACTATTCAATGATTTTAATAAATGTGTACATAATATAACCACATTCCAATCAAGATACCATTTCAGAAACTTCCCTTTTAGTCCTTTACAGGTATTTCCCATACCCCAATAGGCAACCATTATCCTATTCCTGGACTTTATATAAATGGGATCATGTAGTATATATTCTTCTGTGTCTTTTTCAATGTAATATTTTTGAGATTCACCCATGTTGTGCATATCTATTCCTTTGTATGAACAATGTCTATTCCTTTGTATGAATATATAATAATTTGTTTATCCATTTTCTTATTGATGGGAATTGGGTTATTTACAGTTCTTGGTTATTATGAATAAATCTACTGTGAGTGTTCATGTGAAAATCTGTGTAGATCCAAGGTTTTTTTCTCTCTTGGATAAATACCTAGAAGTATAATTGCTAGGCCATGGGGATAGATGTAGGTTTAGACTGACGGAAACTGGCAAAAAGTTTTCCAGTGTGATTGCACCATTTACACTCCCACCAGGAATGTTTAAGAGTTCCAGGTACTCCATATCCTCTTAAACATTTGCCATTGTCTATTTTGGACTATATTTATTCTATTAGGTGTGAATTGGTATCTCACTATGGTTTTAATCTGTATTTTCCTGATGATGAATGATGCTGAATATCTTTTATGAGTTTACTACCATTTGTATATCATCTTTTGTAAATGGGCTGTTCAAATATTTTGACCATTAAAAAATTAATTTCTGGCTATAAATCCTTTACCAGATATCTATATATCTACATCTGTATCTATGTTTATTTATTTCAAACATTTCTTCCAGTTTTGGGGTTGTCCTTTTACTTCCTTAATGGTGATTTTTGATAAGCAGGTTTTATTTTGATAAATACTGATTTATCATTTTTTTTTTGTTTCTGTTAATGCTTTCTGTGTCCTAAGAAATCTTTACCTTCCTTGAGGTTGTGAGATATTCTACCCTATTTTCTTTTAGAAGCATTAGAGTTTTGGTTTTTATGTTTAGATCTTTGATCTACATTTCAATACATACAAATATCATATCTGTCTATATAGTCAGGTATTTTATAGATTTTAGTGGAGGTCTTGCAGAACTTTCATTAATTTTTTCAGTAGTTTTTTTTTTAAGTTTATTTTTTTAATTTAATTTAATTTTTTTATGTTTATTTATTTTTTTATTTTAGCATACTATGGGGGTACAAGTGTTAAGGTTACTTATATTGTCCATGCTTGAAGCTCTTACTCGAGGGGGGAGGGGGGCAGGGGCAATAAAAGTAACCTTAAATATAAGTATTTTGTATTTTTTATGCTATTATAAATGAAATTATAAAAAGGTTCATTTTCCAGTTCTTTACTTCTAGAACATAGAAATATAATTGATTTTTGTATATTAGTTTTTTATCTAGCAACATTACTTCATACTGCCAGTTTTTGATTTAAATTCATTAGAAGGTTTTATGTAAGCAATCATGTTGTCCGGAATAAAAGTAGTTTACTTCTTATTTTCCAATATTATGTTTTTGTCTTGTTGCCCTGGCTACAGATTCCAGTACCTGCTGAATAGAAGTGGTAAGAACAGACATCCTTGCCTTGTTCTCAATCTCAGGAGGAAAGTTTGCAATATTTTACCATATATATTACTTTGGGTATAGATATTCTTACATGTCCTTTTTCAAATTGAGGAAGTTCCCCTCTGTTCCTAGTTTATCATAAATGGGTATTGAATTTTGTCTCTGCTGCTTTTCTTGCTTCTACTGATTATATGAGTGTTCTCTTTTTTTCTGTTAATATGGTGAATGTAATTTGTTGATTTTCAAATGTTAAACTCACCTTGCATTTCTGGAATTAGCAAAACTTGGTCATGATGCATTATCCTTTTTATGTATTTCTAGATTTAATTTGATAATATTTTATTAGGGGTTTTTAAGTCTATGTTTATGATAAAAATTTGTCTATAATTTTCTTTTCTTGAGATTTTCTTTTTAAATCAGATTTGAGTATATACTGGCCTCAAGATGAGTTGGGAAGTGTTCTGTTCTCTGTTTTCTGAAAGAATTTATGTAATTTTGTTATTGCTTTTCTTAAATTTTTCATAGAATTCATGAATGAAATTCTCTGGGCCTGTCAATTTCCTTTGCAGAAGGCTTAAAAATTATTATAAATTTAATTCTTTAAATTAAAAGAGGTGTTGAAATTTTCTATTTCTTCTGTTGGTTTTGTTAGGCTGTGTTTTTTAAGGAATTTGTTCATTTCATCTAAATTGCTGAATTTATTGGCATAGGATTATTTACAGTATTCTCATATTCTTTAATCTCTGCAGACTCTTCTATGATAGCCCTCTTTTATTCTTGAATTGTTCTTTTTTCTCTTTTATTTTCTTGATCAGTCTTCTTAGGGGTATGACAATATTCTTAGCAGCTTTATTTGAGATACAATTTGCATTACATTAAAGTTATTTTAAGTGTGCAGTTCAGTGATTTTTTAATAAAATTGCATATTTTTACCACAATGCAATATTTGAATATTTCCATCATCCCCCAAAATTCTTCATGCCCACTTTCAGTCACTCTTTGTTTCTACCCCCAGCTCTAGATAACCAATAAACTAGTTAGTGTTTCTATTGATTTGCCTTTTTGGTGCACTTCACACAAATGGAATCATATGATATGTGGTCTTTTGTTTCTAGCTTCTTTCATTTAGCATGATGTTTTTGAGGTTCATTGTGTTGTGGGGATGTATCAGTATTCTGTTCTTTTATATTGCTCCGTAGTGTTCCATTGCATGGATATAGCACAGATTTTTTGTTCATTTGTTAGCTGATGATGAATAGTGCTGCCATAAATATTCATGCACAAGTCTTTATGTCAGCATGTTTCATTTCACCTGGATAGATACCTAGAAGTAGAGTTGCTGAGCTGTATGGTAAATTTACATTTAATTTTTTAAGAAACTGCCAGACTGTTTAAAATGACTGCTGTTTTACCTTCCCGCTATCAGTGTACAAGGGTTCTAATTTCTCCACATCCTGCCAACATTTGTTATTGTCCATATTTTTGATTTTAGCTATTCCAGTGCATGTGACAGTGGTTTTAATTATTGTGGTTTTAATTTGCATTTCTCTGATGACTAATGATATAAAACAATTCTTAATGTGTTAATTGACTATTCATATATCTTCTTTTGGGAAATACATGTTCAGATATTTTGCCCTCTTTTAAATTGGGCTATTTGTCTTTTTATTATTGGGTTACAACTGTTCTTTATATTTTTGTGGATTCAGTTCTTTTATCAGATGCAGTATATAATTTGTAATTTTTTCCCAGTTTGTGGCTTATATCCTCATTTTTTTATAATGGTATGTTTTGAAGTGAAAAAGTTTTTAATATTGACAAAGTCCAATTTATCCTTTTTTTCCTTTTATAGATAATGTTTTTGGTGTTGTATATAAAAAACTTCTGGCTGACCCAAGGTCATGAAGATTTTTCTCTGGGGATTTTCCAATTTTATTAATGTTTTAAAAGAACCAGCTATTGTTAGTACATTTTTTATTTCATTGATTTCTGTTCTTTTTACTTACGTTGCTATTTTTTCTAGCTTATTAATGTGAAAACTTATGTCCATGGTTTTAAACTTTTCATATTTTCTAACATAAGCATTTAAAGGTATGAATTTTTCTTTTAAGCATCATTTGAGCTGCATCCATGGATTATTCTATGTTGTATTTTTATTATGACATTCAAAATATGAATATGACATATTCAAAATAGGACATTCAAAATATTTTCAAAATTTTCCTGTGATTTCTTTTTAGATCCGTGATTTTCTAGAAGTGAATCATTTAATTTTTAATTATTTGTACTTTTCTATATATGTTTTTTGTTAAATTCTAATGATGTAGAATTAATCTGTTGTTATTTCTTCTTTATGAATTCAGTATTTGGAAATTTATGGAGACATTTTATGGCATTGCATATATATTCTATCATTATGAATGTAACTTTTGTGCTTGAAAACAATGTGTGTTCTATAGGTATTGGATATAGTATTCTATAAATGTGAATTATGTCAATTTATTCAGTAGTGTTTTCAAATCTGTATCCTTATTGGATTTAGTTTTTTTAAGTGGTTTTTTTTTTGTGTGTGTGTGACAGAGTCTCACTTTATTGCCCAGGCTAGAGTGAGTGCCGTGGCGTCAGCCTAGCTCACAGCAACCTCAAACTCCTGGGCTCAAGCAATCCTGCTGCCTCAGCCTCCCAAGTAGCTGGGACTACAGGCACGTGCCACCATGCCCGGCGAATTTTTTCTATATATATTAGTTGGCCAATTAATTTCTTTGTATTTATAGTAGAGATGGGGTCTCGCTCTTGCTCAGGCTGGTCTCGAACTCCTGAGCTCAAAGGATCCGCCCACCTCAGCCTCCCAGAGAGCTAGGATTACAGGCTTGAGCCACCGCGCCCTGCCTTTTAAGTGGTTTTATCAGTTCTGAGAGGGGTGTTAATTCTTTAAACATGATTATGAATTTATCAATTTCTCCCTTTAGTCTGTCTATTTTTTGTCATTTATTTTGAAGCATTGTATTTAAGCGTACACATATTTATGAATTGTATGTCTTCCTGATTATTACTTAATTATGGAACATCCCTCTTTAAATCTCTAATCATACTCTTTGTCTTGAATTTTACTCTGTCTGATATTAGTGTAGCCATACCAGCTTTTATATGCTTACATTTTCCCAGCAAATATATTTTGTTATCTTTTTACTTTTAATCTAATTGTGTATTTATATCATAAATGCATCCTTGTAGATAGCATTCAGTTGGTCTTGATGTTTTTATTCAGTCTGATATTTTCATTTTAATCATAGTGTTTAGCCATTTATATTTCATATCATTGTTGATAATTTTGGGCTTAAGTTTTCTGTGTGTCCTGCTTGCTTTTAGTTTCTCTTTTCTTCTTTTTGCCTTCTTTTGAATAAATTGAACACTTTTTGGCATTATATTTTAACTTCTCTTATAGGTTTTTAGCTATTTTCTTTTTAGTATTTCTTCCAGATATTAAAATTTACTGCCTTAACTTTGCTTAATTTTCTAGTCCATTCTGAGTTAATATTGAACAGCCTCACAGAAATGTAGCAACCTTGCAACAGTTTAATTCCATTCTATTTACCTTCCCTCATTTTTTGTGTTATTTTGTCATACATTTTGCATCTACATCATCTACATAATGAACCTTGTGATACATTGTTATAATTTTGTATTAAACTGTCAGTTTATATTTAAAAAGATTAAGAAAAAAATAACCTTTTATATAATTTTTAATATGAATATTTTCCATTTCAGATACTCTTCATTCTTCCTGTATATCCAAGTTTCCATATGGTAACGCTTCTGTTGAGTGTTAAGAGAAGAATGAGTTAGTATAGTGAAAGTCTGCTGGTGATGAATTCTCTTAGTGTTTATACTGTAAAAGTCTTTATTTTGCCTTTGTTTTTGAAGGATCTTTTTGTTGCATATGGAATTATGTATCGACAGTATATTTTTCTCAGTATTTTAAAGATATTTTTCAGTTAACTTCTGACATCAATTGTTGTCAGATGTCATCTAGCCATCAATTCTTTTGTTCCTTGAATTTAATGTGTTTGTATCTTTTGAGTATTTTTAAGATTTTCTTTTTCATCTTTGATTTTCAGAGACTTGGTGTGGTTTTCTTTGAATTTATCCTGCGTGGAGTTTATGAAGACTTTTTCGTCAGTATGTTGTTTTCTTCAGATTTAGGGGAATTTTTGTCTATTATTTGTTTAAATAATGTTATTGACTCATTCTTTTTTCCGCACCTTCTGGGACCCCGATTACACATATGTTAGACCAGTTAATATTGTCCCATGTTTGACTGAGGCTCTGATATTTTATTCTTTTCTTTCTCTCTCTTCTTCAGATTGGATAAATATTTTAACTTTTCTTTAAAGATTGATCTATCTACAAATTGATGGTTCTTTTTTCTCCTTTAACATTTCCATTTGCTGTTAAGACAACTCAGTAAAGTTTTCATTTTGAGGATATTACTTTTCAGTTATAGAATTCCGTTTGATTCTGTTTTTGCAGATTAAAATTCTCTGTTGAGATTTCCCTGTTCATTTACTTGTTATACCTCTCTTTTCCTTAAAGTTCTTGACAATATTTATAATAACTTCTTTAAAGTCCTTGTTTCCTTATTCAAACATTTGGATTATCTCAAAATCTGATTCTATTGCCTGATTTTTCTTTTGACTGAGTCACATTTTTATGTTTCTTTATATATCTAGTATTTTCCTGGTATTTTCTGTTATTTTTGTGAATTCTGTTATCTTCCTCTTCACAGTGTTTACTTTTGTTCTAGATTCATTTGTGCACTTACATGACTGTCTGATCACCTTGGACTTGGGAAAGCTTGTTTGTGTACCTTGGTAGGAAAGCTCTGTTTCAATTTTGCAATTGGTGTTAGTGCAAGCTGGGAACCTGTGGCCTTTTGATTTCAAGATTGTTCTTTTTTAAGCACTAAAGGAGACAAGAAAAACTTCATCCTTCTCTGTTGCCCCTCTTTTATTAAAATTATTTGTTCTGTAAAATTTGGATTCAGTCAAAAGGCTGCACACAAGGATGCAGAAAGCCACGTGTGGCCCCAAACCCACACATTCCCCACCCCAGAAGGTGTCTCCTCCTTTCATGTGTTTTGACACAAACCCAAAAGTATTTACCAAGCCCTTTTACCTTGTCAGAATTAAAACTGGAAACTTTGCGTCATAAGATACCTGGTAGCTTTCTCAGCGTTTCACCTATTTTTTTCTCTTCCCAGGCTACTTGGAGTTCCTCTGTGCATGCCCAGGTCAGGGGTCAGGCAAGGATTTGTGAGGAGGTGTGTGCAGATTTCTTACCTCTGTCGCCCCCTCCATTTGGGATTTCCCTTCACAATTTCTAGCCATGTTGGCACCTCTGACCTCTGGCTTTTCAAGCCAGTGGGACTGCAGCGTTCTTCTTGAGTCCTGGCTGCCATGTGCAGTGTAGGCTCTGGAGTGGCCACCGGGGAAAAGCTGTTTAAACATGAATATCACCCGATGTGGTTTGTTTCTTTAAAGACCATTGAATTTCCTTCATCTTCTGCCTGCGTTGGGTAGCTCTCCAGTGCCTTCCATCAGTCATTATTGTTCCCAGAGTTTGTAATTTATATCTGTAAAAGAGAAAAGCCATTATATTATTACCATATTAGGGACTGCCACACACAGCCTTCATATATTCATTCCTACGTGAGGCTGGAAATGGGGCAGGTAATAAGGATGTGCTCTTGGTACTCTCTTTTTGGTGACTTGGGACATGTGGATTATGTGAACCCCTGGCAGTGAGCTGATCGCTGCCTCGCCTCACCTCACCTCTCCTTCTCATGGGGTGTGTCTTCTAATAAGAATGACCCGTGTGCTAATTGGGGGAATATCTGGCTGTGCCCACTAAAGATGCTTGGAATTAAATGGCTCAACTTGCAACTAATTTTACCACAAATTGTTAAATTTTTCTGTTTGTGCTTGCCCTTCTAGATTCATCTATTAATTGAGGCATCATCGTTATGATCGAGAGCCCGTTGTATACGCAGCAAAGTTCTAGGTACTGTAGTTCAACGATAAATAAAACAGTCGCTGCCTCATGAGGCATTCCTTATAGTTGGAGGAGGCAGAAAATAAACAAACAATAAACAGTTGTCAGCTTGTGATAAATGTTATGAAGAAAATAAAGTGCGGTCAAGAGCTAGCGAGGGTGTGTGTGTGTGTGTGCTGTATTTACGGCGGCACGTTCGGGCAGGGTCTCTGTGGTGGGGGAGACGTTTGTCTCCAGACTGGCAGCGGGAGGGAAAGCCCCCATGGGACCACCTGGGGCCAGCACTGCTGGCAGAGGGAACAGCAGATGCGAAGCCCTGAGCAGGACTGTGATGAATGAGCAGAGGTGCACCTGGGAGTTCTGTGGGCTGGGTTGAAGTTTACATTTGGGGGGTCTTTGTAAGCCATAGTGAGTGCTTTGGCGTTTGCCCTGGGTGACATCGGGAACCGTTGGATGGTTTTGTTAGAGGAGAAATATCATCTAATTTCTGTCTTGGACTCTAGCGGGCAAGAGCAAGGAGTAGGTAGACCAGTTAGGAAACAGTATGACCAGTGAGAAACAGTGATGACTGATCTGGGTTCACACTAAAGGATTTGCTGGGAGCTTCCAATGTGTTGTATATGATGCTATTCACCTAATCAGCCGTGTTCCGGGTCGTCTCCTTGCCCTGGCAGGGAACACAGCGTAAGGACTCTCCTGCTACATAAAAACATACACATGGGAGTGAAGGAAACTTGAGTAAGGAAGGCAGCCCTAGCATAAAGCTTTGGGCGTGGTGAAGTATTTGCTTATGTGTACAAGGAGCCACATACCTAACTGTGTAAGTCATTGCATATGTCGTCTGGCTAATGTCCATTAATGATTAGCTAATTACAAGGCTGCCATTCTGTCCTTGGACTGACAGCTGGTTTGTTTTACTGAAGGCAGTATCTTTGGTAGAGTACCTTTATCACATCAAAAAGGCTATTTTTTTAAGTGCTAGCTTCAAGAACAAAGAAGATTAAATAAACACTATCAAATGAGAGAACCAAGCCCAGTACATGAACGCATAATAAATGTTTAATTAATGTTACTTGAAATTAGATGTATTGGTTTATTTGACAGAAAATACTCCTTTAAGTTAATGTATTAAGAGCCCCTAAAATAAGTACCAATAATACATTGAATAGTATATTATTATACTAGAAGTATATTATTAGTATAATAGTATATTATTATACAGAAGTAGAAACTCACGTACATCCTCTTGATTTGTTGATTACCGAAAAGTTACTTGTGGTCTTGTCCAGATGCCTGCAGTAATATGTCTATGTATATTTTTCTTAGCTCCCTTTACTTCTGCCTTCTTTCTCTCATTCCTTCCATCCCTCCTGTCATTTACTGAGGGCTAACCGAGTGGCGTAGTCCCTGTTCTGGCACTTTATGTGCAAAGCCTCCTCCTAGCCTGCAGTTTGGTGTGGTGACTGAGAGCACAGCCTGAGCACCAGCCTCACGTGCACTCTGACCCAGCCTCAGCCCTATAAACCGTGAGCTGAGAGGTGTTCTACCAAAACTCCCCAACCCTCAGTTGACTTACCTGCCAAATGAAGTTGATGATGTAGTCTTAAGGCTGTGAATGAGTGTGTAAGGCTACTTAGTGAGCTCAGTATACACAGTGGCACATTTTGCAGGTCTCATGGCCTCCCTTTTATGTATGAGGAAACAGACCCTGAGAAGTGCCGTGACTTGCCCAGGACACATAGTACCATTCAGCCCTTTATACGGGTCTGTCTGTCACCTGCTCTTGTTACAAGGGAGAAGGCAGAGGTAAAAGGTGCTCCTAGGCCACCACGAGACAGGCACTGAGTTGTAGGTGGGTGCACACTCTGGACCCAAACTGCCTGCATGTAAATTCTAGCTCTGTCACTTCCTAGCTGTGCACCATTGGGCAAATTATTATTAACCTCTCTGTGCCTCAATTTCCTCACCCGTAAAGTGGGGTCAATACTGCTCCCTATTGCACAGAGCTGTTGTGAGGATTAAATGAGTGAATACACGTGTAGCGCTTAGAGCAGTGACTGGCACTTAGCCGTGTGTAAGCATCGTCTATTAATATTTGCATTGATGGCAGACTGTAACTGAGCGTTGCTAAGAGGTCGCCTTTTTGGCAGCACCCGGTCCAAATGCCTATTCCTGCAAGCTTGACTCAGACCCCCACCCCCACCCCTGCACACGGCCTCGTCTCTATTGAGGAGTGCCACACCTCCTTCCCCTGCAGCCCGATCACTCTCTGCCCCCCGCTCTGCTTCCGATGCACCCCCTGCTGACCCGTTCGCCGCGCCCGTCGGCAAAGATAGTGAGGCCTTGGTGGAGTGCCCAGGCAGCGTGTCATGTCCCAGTGCTGTTGTACATCTTGTTTCAGAGATATTTTGCTGTAATGTTCTGTGACCTTTTCCATTGAGTGAGGTAGTTGGAGAGGCACTCAGTAAGGGAAAATTGAGCTGTTTTATTCCTCCCCAAGGAGGCTCCTGTTTCCTTTCCACCATTCATTTGAAAGCTATCATTTTCTTGATTTTATAGCTGAAAAACACCATTGATTCACTAGGTGTGAGATGCTAAGAGTTCTGCTATCGACATGCCTATTGACAGTTTTCAGTATCTTCTGCGTCTAATTATCACTCTTGGCTAAATGATACACCTTGTGGACTTGAGCGATGGAGTCGATAGCTCTCACCACATTGTTCTAGGGCTGCCTATTGAGCCCGGTGTCACAGCGGCGTGATTTATGTGATCAGAAAGAAAATTTCTGTTGGTGTGCTGCATAATTAAAGCAAGCGCGGAGTGACTGGTGACAAAAAATCAGGCCTGCCGATGTCATCCTCAAATGAGGAGAGATTTCTGTAGTAAGCAGCTGCGACAGTGAAGAATCTCTCTTGGCATCTTTTGCTTTGCAATTTTCAAGGGTTCGATTTTCCTCCCGGCCCTGGCTGAGGGCTCCTTCTCTCTACCTTCCTGCTGCCTCCTGCTCAAAGCCCCAGTGTGTGTGTGCTGTCCCCAGGGTCCAGGGCCCGGGGCTTGCTCTGGGAGGGACTTACTGTTGGCAGGGTGAGATGAGAAGTGGAAAGGGGATGAACCTAGAATTCAGATGGGCAGCAGCCCATATTTGCAGGTGGGAAAGATGGCTGGTTTCCAAAATGGCTTGCCCTTCGTTATCAGCTAGTTTCAGTTACTTGGGTGAAGATTAAATGTTGGGGAGGCCATTTTTTCTGCTCACAGGGAGGAGTGGACCCTATATCTGGATGGCATGTTCTGAGAGGAGTTGTCGGTGATTCTGGCCAGCCCCAGACAGGACAGATGAGGAAGGGCAGGCGCCTGACAGGTGGCAAAGGCTGGCTTTGTAGTAAGGAACTGTGGTGTGGGATGAACCCCTCCTTCTACCTCAACTACCCTTTTACTAATGCTCTTCACAGATGCTTTTCACAGGTCCCCGCAGCCAGGGACCCTGCCTTCGCCAGTGCTGACATAGTGATGATTTTCTGTGAGGCCATAATTAAGTGATGCAGTCCCCGTAGACTTCTGTTTTCTCATCTGTGGAGTGAACAGGGGCCCCTTTTACACCTACGATACTGCGGCTCGGTGAGGTAGGGGTGGGAGTAAGGGAAGCACAGGTGCTCATCGGAGTGGTCCCCCTGAAGGAACTCGTCGTCCGGCCACAGCTGCCTGAGTTGTGCTCTGTGTGTGCTGCTGGGCTCAGCCGCAGGGCCTGCAGCTTCATACGGCACCTTGGAGATTAAAATATACTGGAGACATTTCATGAAGGGTATGAACAAAACACCTGAATCAAGCCAAAGGAGTGGCTGTTTCCAGGCACCTGGGTCTGGCAGGGAATTTGGCCTGGTGGCCAGCAGAAGTCACAGGTGGAAGAGGACTTGGGTGTTGCTGGGAGGTCGGGCTGTGCAAGGGGTTCAGGATTCTGAGGTCTTGGGCAGCTGAGACTGTGACAAGAGGGACTTTTGAGGTCAGTGGTTCTAGGCAGGTTACTTTCCTGGACGCTGGATGCCTGATGTGACCTCTATTACCGTCAGTTCCTACTCACTGAACCTTCGTATGTGGCACTTTGAAAATTCAGCTTTTTAGAATGGGGGAGCGGGATGAGACAAAGTCAAGAACCTGAATAATTTGACTTGAGAAAACTCGCCCATGCACAAGACCAGCCGTGTTTTGTGACTTGAGTCCGTGTTTCCATCATTGGAATTTTTTAATACAAAAGTTTTGAGACTACTCTGTTATCTTTGAGGATATACTATATTTTACGATTGGGGGAGGGGGGTCATCGTACTTTGTCCTGAACATTGCGTAAACCATGGGACTTAACAGGATTACTGGAAACTCAAAGAAATCTCATGTCCTTTGCTCTGTGTTAATTGTCCATGCTTGTTTAGGTCTGGACCGGTTCTCAGGCTGTCGATGATCCCGGGCAAGGGGAGACATTCCTCTGTGACTGTGGGAAGGATCTTTGAACATTCTTGTAGGATTATGGATTTTCTTCCAGTCTGTCTGTAATAATTACTAAACGCGTCTCTGTGCAGACTCCTCAGTACATTAACGTATTGTTAGTTAGTGCAACATAGTACTGCTGGAACATTCTGGGTGACAGGTCAGGGCAATGTTGATCATCTGTCTGTTGAGGTTCCTGTTTTTCCATTCTTGACTTGACAAGGGGTTCAACTTAGAAACCCTGAGTGTCCCTTATACATTGCAGGCTGCAGGTGCCACCTGTGATTATGGGACATGGTTGGTTTGCTGTGTGTTAGGTCCCCCATGTCTTAATGATGGTTGATTTATTTTTAACATTGGAAAGTGGAGAAAAGAACCTAGCTTATGATTCTTTGATCTCCCCCAGTTCTTCCAATCCTATATCTCAGGTATTTAAAATGCCTCTCCTTTCTGTCCTTCCTTCACTCAGAAGGGACCTCCTGCTGGCCGGGGCGTCGCTCGGTAGATATTAGGGCAGTACAAGAATTGCTCTGGTTAGGTTGATATGTAATTTGATTTACCCCCAAAACTGCTTCTGGACTCTACCTGTTTGAGCTCTGGAATCCCTGTGGCAGGTGAGTGTGCAGAATATGTTCTCACTCTCAGTTCATCGTGACTTTAGCTACAGGTTGGCCCTGTGACTGCCGTGGCTCTAGGTCACAGCAAGCAGAGGGAGCATCTAAGATGTGGTGAGCAGTAAGCATATGGCAAGGTCTGTGTGTGCAGGGGGTGCAGCGCAGGGAGGGAAAGCCGCATTTCCCCTCCGGGATTGTCAAGAGAGGTAGAGCCCTTCCAGGCAGCGCGGAGCCTCAGTGAATCAGACAGGACTGGGGCCTGTGCAGCCCCGGGCTCGCCTGGTGAGCCATGGGGCGGAGTGGCCTACGTTGCCCAGCCATCAGCAGAGGGACCGAATTCCAACGCTTCCCTCAAGCAGCCCAACTCCTAAAAATGGCAAATTATTATTTTTATTTTTTTTGTTCTTTTCTGTCTTTGGGGTTGTTTGTGCATCTCAAATGAGCTATAAAGGGAATTTTGTGCTCTCAACAAACTTTTCCTTTAAAGGAGGCAGGTTGGAGAAAGGAGCGCCGTCACGTTAAATACCGGCTATTGTGCTTTTCATGCAGCTTGATGAACAGTGGCCTAAAATGGCAGGGGATTAAATTGATGTAATGACAAGAATTCATATAGGAGGCTGTGGGAATGGGGCAGAATAATGCCGAGGCTTCACAGTGTTACGGTGTTCTTTGATCTGCCTTCGATGGAAGACATAATATACCTGTGTTTATGTTGATTCCAAATAGGCAGTGTGTAAACAGAGGCATGCCATTTTTCCTGCAGTCTTTAAGTTGAAATTAAATAGCCGTCCTTTTTGAGCAATGGACATATTTCTGAGTAATGAGTTAAGTGCAGGTTTTGAACATTTGGACCTTATTGTAAATCACAATAGGAGCATTTTTGTTGCTCAATTGGGTTCCTGTTACAGAGGCACGCAGCAGTGGGCATTTGTGAATTGTTCATTTGTTAAAGGGCATTCTTATTTTTAGGAAAATTCACCTTCGCCTTGGTGAATTTAAGCAGTGCTAACTGCAACCCCAAGTAGAATAAACACCTCCTTTCGAGTCTCAGTCTTGGATGCAGTCTCAGGTGCGGATGAGGTGTCCCCACTTTCTGGAGAAGTACATATGTATCTTTCATCCGGGAAACGTCTTTCCGGGGCAGTACCAGGTGGAAGATGTCAGCCGGAGTGACCAATGACTTGATCAGTTGACGAGGTGTGTGTCAGAGGTGGCTGAGAACCATTTATATGCAGTGTGTTTGAAAGCTCTTTGTAAAGAAGAGCGTATTTAATGTGCATTTGTGTAATATGAAAGCACGTTTTTATGAGGCACATTTTAACATATGGTTCTAAAAAGGAAGAAGGTGTTGTCTTAGTGCTCAAACTTTTTTTTTTTTTACGTAGCTAGAAAATTATCTTTCTGCAATTATATGAGTACTGATGTCTTCCTACTTTTTAAGGCTTCTTACTGGAACTGCTCTAATTTCTTAAAACACTGCTTGTATTGCCTCCACACTTACCGTGGGAAAACGTGGACTTCCTTAGCATGGACTCAAGGCTTTCCATGGTTTTGACCGACTCTGCTTTGCAGAGAAGCGCCTGCGTCAGAATGTCCCATCCCAGCCTTAACGCTGGTGCTCTGCTGATGCCGTTCCTTCTATTTGAGGGGTGTTCCCCCAAGTCCCCCCACTGACTTCTGCCTACCAGATGCAGCCCATCCTCTAAGTGTGGCTTGTTCCAGCTTCCCCAAAGCCTTCCCTGCAGCCTTTCATAGTCCCCTCCCCTGAGAGAGGAGGTGTCCCAGCAGCAGCCCCCCAGTGAGGATCACCCGCCACCATGTTGTGTGGCCTTATCTTACCTGCTGGAGTCTCAGCTGTGGTGGTGCAGGGCCAGAGCAGTAATGATAACGGTAATAATAAAATCATTTACTCAGACAACTTTCACCGATTGCCTGCAGTGTGCTAGGGGTTGGGACAGAGTGGTAATCAAAAATCAGACACAGAGCCCAGGTGCATGGTGGGGAGGATAAACCATCCAGCAGTCACTCAAGTCTATACGGAGGTGCTGACTGTGACAGGTGGCACGTGGTGCTGTGAAGCATGGTGAAGGGGGCATTTGAACTCCTCGAGGAGGTCAGCGGAGGCTTTTCCAGGGACAGGAGTAGCCGTGTCATTTTCAGGGTCCAGTGCAAAATGAAAATGCAGGGCCCTTTGTTTAAGAATTATTAAGAATTTCAAGGTGGTGACAGCAGAGTATTAAACCAACTGTGGGGTCCTTGTAAGTGTGGGGTGCTGTGCACCCGTGCCGGTTGTGTCACCATAAAGCAGGCCCTGTCCAAGGGAGTGATGCTTGAGCTGAGATGTGAGGGCAGAAGGGGGTGTAAAGAAGGTTCCAGGCCGAGGAAACAGCATGAGTAGAGTCTCTGGCAGGAAGGAGGTTGACTGTCCAGAAACGGGACAAAGGCCAGTGTGGCTGGGGTGCAAAGAGCAGGTTGGGGGCGTGACAAGGCCAGGGCGGTAGAAAGAGTGGTGTGCAAAACCAAGCAGAACCCGAAAGGTTTCTGGTCTTTATTCACAGAGCCACACACAGCTACTGGAGTGTCCGAAGCAAGGAGCGAGCAGAATCGGGTTTGGATTTTGCAGCCAGACTGGCTGTAGCGTGCGGGACAGTCTGGATAGGTGGCAGGAGTGAAACACCCACTGTTCAGAGGGTGTCGTCACCGTCCAGGGGAGAGGGGTGGGCGTTTGGCCCGGGGTGTGGCAGTGGAGGTGGAAGTAGAAGTTGTGCGGTAGGACACTAGGGAGACCGAGTCAGCAGGGCTTGGCAGAGTGGGGTTGAAGGAACAAAAGATGCCGAAGATGATGTCTAGAGTCTGGCCTTGAACCATTGAGTTGGGCCTCATGAAATTGCCGACATTCTACCACTTTTGATCTGCAGAAATAGCAATTTCATGCAACACAGTCTGATTGATAGGTGGTGGGTTGGCAGGACATTCCCTTACACAGGGACTGCTCGGAGGACCAGGTGGGTTTTGATTGGTTTGGCTTTGGTGGTAGCAGGGTGTGAGACACAATTACAAATGGGTTCAAGATAGGTTGAGTTTGAGGTGCCTTTGAAACCTTTAATTGAGGATAAGAGTGGTTTCCTATAAGGTCTTGAGCTTAGAGAAGGGGACCGAGCGGGAGACACATGTTGTTAAAGCAGATGCTGTATAACTGCCTTACAAGGGTTACCCTGTTTAAAACTTGGAACAATCCTATTAAGAATGTATTATTGGATTCATTTTCTAGATGGGAATATTGTAACTCAGAGAGGTTGATTAACTTGCCCAAGGTCACACAGGCACCAGGTGGAGGAATTGGGTCTTAAAACCCAGTAATCTCAATTCAGGGCTGAACCCCTAACCACTTTGCACACCAGGATGCATAGCTCGTTGTATTGAGTAGGTCCTTAGGAATTCCTTGTTGAGTAAATAAATTTAAGGCATTTCGGGAAAATACTGGTACATTCCCTTCTGAATAGGAGATTTTTGGAAGAGGTCCCAAGGCCCCAAAGCGTGAGCAAATGTAGATGGAATTTAAGTGGTTGGCTTTCTGGTTATTGTCAGTGCACTGCTTTCCTTGTGTGGGTAAGCACTGCCCCCCCACCCCCAACTTTGCAGAGAGCCTTGGCTGAGGACGTAGGAGCTTTTCACAGGCGATTCAATTGATGATGAATTAGGCTCCTTCTGTAGTGCTCTTGGAGTGAATTTTATAGCATTTTGGCGTTTTAGGGCAAAGAGTTAGCTCGGGTACTGCCATGCTCCCTCTGGTACCTCTGGGGCACTTGGCTGAATACTGCTGGGACTGGGTGCTGACTCGGAATCCGTCTCAACATGGTACACCTCTCATTTAGGACCGAGGAAACTGAGATACAGTGAGATCAATCAGCGTTAGCATGCAAGAGTAGATCTGTTTGCTTATCAACTCAAATAAAATAGATTCTCATTCACTTGCTTTGTAGATAAGGAAGTGGAGGGCCTGAGAGGGCAGCGACCCGCTCATTTCTCCTGCAGAGATGGAGCTCCCATCCTCATCCCTGCCTCCCGTACAGTAGATGGTCCCCTCCTCCCGTCTGGAACAGGGCAAACTCCGCCCCACATGGCAGACCCACTTGCTGTATTGGCTCATTCAGCTGAAGTGAGCACATCTGGCTGCGTGCATGCATTTTTCATCAGCTATCCCCCTGGAAATTCTCCCATCATGCATGTGGACAGTGACTTGAGTGATGTGAATGATACTTTATTAAGATTGCCTTTTGATACAACGAGTATTTATTTTAGGCTTCTTTGTACCCTCTGTTATGCCCACCCTGGGTTTTATTCTCTTTGCCCTTGATGTTGAAGGGAAGCATATTGTTTCCCTTTAGGATGCCATTAAAAGTCGAAGATGACCTTTACAATGACTAATAGTTTTCATGGGGCTTTAATTGTGGCTTTTGGTGGGGGGCAGAGCAGCATCAGTCTGCTTCATAGTATGTCTTTTGTATCAGGGAATCAATAAAAACTACCGTCTTTTGTTGATGCTATAGGAGATTTTATGCCGATGACAGGGAGTTTGATTTAATATTCTCTTTAAATAAGATCAACACTGCTGCAGTTATAAACTCTTCGAAAAACTGTCAAGCCCATCAATGTAGCATGAAACAAAAAGTTAGCAGCCTGGTATAAATTAGCACATGCAGTGTGTCTTTGGGAAGGGTGGTAGATATTTACGATTGTGTGTTAAAATATATATATTTAGAGGTTTCTTTCTGTTCTTTCGACCATGAGTAGGAAATGCAGAGAGGAACATTTCATTACCACCACCTTCCAAACTGCAAACTTTCTTTGCCAGCTAATGATTTTCTGGGGCAATTCTGGACGTGGTGACATGATATAAACAGGTATTTATGATCTGTGATACAGTCCTTCATGAGTATGGATTTATAGTTAAATGGTGCAGTGGGAATCCAGCCGGAGATTATTGACAGCGCTTCTAGAATCTATATTTCGTTTGTTTCTATTATTCACACACATTTTCTTTTGGGTCCTGGTTATCTGTGTAGTCTGTGTTTCCTAGTTTACTTGAGGAGTGAGTATAAGACTTTGAAATTCAGAGACCTATGTTCTGTATGCTTAGAGGCACGGGGGACGCCTTGTCCCCGTGCCTGTTCCCCAATATCTTGCCATTTTTATTCAACAGTGATTAGGTGATGTGATCATTCCACCTCTCTTTGGCTCTTTTCCAGGTGAACCCAAGTAGGAACAGAGCTGATTGACAAGAAATGATTGGGGCAAGCACATGTGTGTAGTTGTGGTAACGTCAGAGACCCGGGGAGAATCCAGAGTTTTCTAGATGAGAGTCACTGTGGCTCTTGGAACAAGGTCAGGCTTTTGTAGAGCAGCATGAGACAGGTGAGGGTGTCGCTTGTGTTACAGACACCCTGGGCAGCATGGATCATGTTAGCAGGACAGGAATAACCAAGGGGCCGAGGACCAAGCAAATCTGAGGTCAGGTGTCCCAAGAGGGGGTTGCCCAGCGTGCTGGGAAGATTGCAGTAGAGTGGCTGACAGCGTCAGGAGAGCTCTGGGAGGTCCCACTTTTGTGAGTTTCTCCCGAAGATGTCTGCTCAGAGTTTCCTGCAGTGCTGACCCCAGGGGAGAAACCACCAGAACAGGGTTTTTCTTAAAGTTTGGTCCTTGGATACACCTCAATTACCTGAATAAGAATCTGCTGTGGGAAAGCTGAGATTTCTATTCTAAAAAGCTCTCCAACTCACTTCCATGCAAACCAATAAAGGTTTAGAACCACTGCTCCACACTTAAAGAGTCCTTCCAAGTTAGAACAAGCTTCGATCTTTTGGTTTTACCCAAAAGAATTTGGGATTAATTCTGGAGAGATAGTGATATTCTTTGGACAGATTTAGAACAGAGACCCTCATGCCACAGGTACATTTGGGAAACCGACATTCTGCAGAAAATATACAATCTATGTTTCTTTCGGTTGTGTTTGATGTCTCACAGACACAACTTTACATACAATTTCAGAAGTCCAATGTTCTCTCATCAGGAACTCCATGTTGAAAACTCTCGGTTGGAATACAGGGCTATATTACTTGTTGCTACCTTTCACTGGTTCTACTGTGCTTGCTCCCACAGTTCGTGTCGGAGAGAGGGTCAAGATAGGACCTCTAGTTGTTGTCCTAGACATAGCTCTGCTTGGTCAACATGCTGAATCTTCATTATGCTAATAAACACCCTGGTGAAAGTTGAAGCATGTGGCCCCAATCCAGATGATTAATCTATTTGTCACCATTGGGAAGTATTGTCATTCTTGAGTTGACATTTCTGCTTTCATTTGAATGTTTGCTATCCTTCCTTTAGCCTTAGTCCTACATGTGTGCACCACTGAGGATCACTCTTTATGCCAGGGAAAAAGTGAAGAGCTTATTTCCTTCTCCTGGGCTTCAGGGCCCTTGAACTTGAAGATACTGCTTTTCAGTCTGGTGGATATGGCTCTCACAGTAGAGTGACTTACAAAAAACAGCTATTAATCTTGTTTTCCTGAGAATTCTTTATAGGCATGAGTCACTAGCCAGACCACACATCAGCTGTCATCTGCCCAACATTTTTGTCATTTTGGAGGAGATGCGTGTAAACCGAGAATGTGTCTCTGCCTCTTTTCCTGGGTGGTACTTACGCCAATTGAGTGTTCCTTTCTGGGATTTATTAGTTAATGATTTTCTTTTCAATAAACATTTGCGGCATATTTCGTGTGCTTTCCTCAAGGGGGAAATAATTTGGCAGCCTTATCAGTGCGTTATTGGACTTTTGTTTTTAATCTTAAGACACCCTTTTTCCCACTCCGCCATTGAGCAACTCCTTGCTTTCCTCAGCCTCAGCCCCACCACCTGAATCGTTCATGTTTTTTCTCCAAGACAGAATACCAGCCGAGTGCAGGCAGCCAGTTGACACAACCAGATCAAAAGGCTTTGAATTTTGAAAATGATTCCCCTCTTGGTATTGAGCCCGGTGATAAAAGCGAAGCAGTTGTCATCTTGAAAACAGAGCTGTATACACAGCAGAGCCTTTCCAATTAGCACACTTAAGATGCGTGTTAGAAATGATGGGAAGTGGGATGTTAAAGAGTGAAATGCGGGTAATAGGGCTTTAAATTTTCATGTTTCAGTTGATTTTTTTTTCCTATTGCAGTTTTAAGAAAATTGTTGCACATTATTGAAGCTCCTAAGTGCATCTTAACATTGCTCTTTCCGTTTACAATAATATCTTCCAAAAAAAAAAAAAAAAACCAGAAATGTTGGTCACAAAAAAGCTTGTACCCATTGGTTTTCCAAGCAAAGGAACAATAATCTATTTTTCACAATTTCCCTAGCACGGACTGACACGTCAGCTTAGGCCATTCTCCAGGTAGCTTTTCTGGCTGCCACCAAGCAACCGTTTCGATGGAATCCCTGAACTGAACGACCTGGCATTTTTGATGTTTACCAGACTCAACCTCAAACGTGAACTCTCCTCCCAGGATCCACGTACACATACAGAGACATTACAGCCAAGTGTGCAGCATAAACTAATGAGTGTGTTACATAAAGTTATTGTATCAGAGTTTTTCAAATATGTCACGCATTCACTAGAATGTAGGCTTCTAGAAGTCAGAGCAAACCTGTTAAGTTTGAATCTCTCATGTCCAGCGTGGGGCTGATATAGAGAAAAAATTAAAGTTGGGGATACTGTTAGTGCCCACCAGCATTTCCAGTTCCCTTCTCCTTTTGTGTATGTGGATAATTATACATCCCTTCCCTTGAGGTTAGATGTGCCTTGCTTCGGCCAAATCAGTGGAAGCAGAAGTGATTTGTGTCACTTCTAGGAAGAAACATTTAAAACCCAGTAAAAGGCCCTTATGTTATGGTAAACCCCAAAGGCTTTTATTGAGACGTCAGCCTTATTAAATGTTAGAGACTCTGTTAGCTGGGGTCCCCGAGTAACCACAGTGACTAGAGCCCCACTAGCCAACCCACGTTGAACATGTAGAATGAGAATTAACCTTTTGTTCTCTTAAGCTACTGAGATTTGGGGCTTGTTTGTTATTGCAGCATAATCTAACGTGTCTTGGCTGATACACTAATTAACATTTATTCGGTGCTGTGCGCTTAAGTGTTTTTATGTATTAATTCATTTAATCCTCACTATAGCCCTATGAAATAGAGACTGCTATTATTGCCGTTTTTATGGGAGAGATAACGTAGATGATGAGATTTTAAGTCACTTGCCTAAGATTATATCCCTGGAAGGAGATCTGAACCCAAGCAGTCTGGTAAGTACTCAATAAATGGTAAATGAGTAAGTCAAGATGAGAGAGGGTTTTGATTTTCTGGAACTTACGGTCTTCCATATGATACCACTGAGGTGGCACCAGCGAGCATCATCTGTCCCAAATATCTCTGGCTACCTGTCATTTTGCCATTATAGTTAGTTATCTTTAGGTCTTAAAACGTTTTGGCTTTCTGTCTGCCTATAATAATTTGAGTAGTGCTATGTTGGAAACACCATGTAGGGGTTTTTAGAAGGCTGGGTGCTCCAAGAGAGTGCATGAGGCATCAGGAAGGAAGTCAAGGATTCTGGGGGAAGTAAGTAGGAGTCAAGGACTAGAGTTGACCCTTGGTTGGGGGTTTCCCTTGTTGAGATTAATGCCTCCTGTGTTGTGCTGTGATCCCAGGGGAGATGAACATCGCATGGGAGTCCCCACCTACGGAGTGTGTCCAGACTTTCCAAGGAGTAGTGGGAGATGTCATGACTGTGGTTCTGCCCAACCATTTGTTGCTTTAGAAGGAAGATGTGAGACAGTTCCCCAAATGGGCAGAAGGAGAGGAGTTGTGCCATGGTCTGGGAGGTCCAAACAGTGTGATTTTGCTCCTTTGTTCTAATCTGTTCTGGTCAGGGCAGGAGTCTTTGCCAACATCTGGTTGTAAGTAACAAAAGTCCACTTAATCTTGTTGAAGCAAAAGGGAGGATTTATTATAAAAATCTAAGCTATAGGGTGCTCTTATAGGTCCCCAGTGCTAGGTGCATAGCTAGTCCTTATGGAGGACTGAGCAAGAGATTAGAAGGCTCTCTGGAGCCACAGCTCCCTCTTCAACTCTTAGAGGTTGTGCAAAGCTCATCCCAGTACGTCTGTGTTCTTTCCTTCTACCTGACAGCTTTCTCTGCTGTCCTCTGTTTATGGACAAACAAGGCCATCATACAGTTTCTGAGTTTATGGATTTTTCAGTTCAAATAACCATTAGCAAGTGATAAGAAGCTTTAACTCCCAATTCTACAAACTGTGAAGAGAAAATTTGATATCCACTTAGCATTGTGGTCTACTCCTGGCCCCGCCGGCCATGGTGGTGGGATTACATCTGCCATTTGGTCGGCAACATGCGCTGACTGCCTAGAATGTGACCGTCACTGTGTTAAATGTTGAACGTTTATGTTAAACATGTTAAATGTGTAACATGCATAAGGCAATGCCTCTGTCTTTCAGCCACTCCTGCTGTGGAGGGGGGTGGGAGGCCAGACCCAACCCAGAGGATCCAAGGGGACCCAGGCCTAACGGTTACAGGGAGTCACACTTCGTTTTCATATAAGGAGATGTTAATAGCTCAGTGAGCTATTCTTATGAGATGGTGATTTCTTTGATCCTGAAATTATTTAATCTGCTGTAGGATGATCATCTCTGTCACAGGATGTTATCCGAAGAAATTCTCTCCTCATCCAGAATATTAGACCACATGACCCTTGTTCTTTCCAACTCTGTGGTTTTAAGGTAAACCATGTGATACAACCTGTAGAAATGAATGGGGCAGAAATATTGTGTGCTAGAAGTGGCCAGAAAGTCACTTTGGGCAATTAGGGCTTGAATGTAGCCCTGGAGAGAGAGAAGGGAAGCAGACGAAAGAGAAGGAATCCGTTCTGAGTTGGCATAGTGACATCTGGAAAGACACAACAGTGAATGTGTATGTGTATGACATCTACTTCGTGTCTTTAAGAAGCTGGAGGAAGTTAAGACAAGTGACATTTTGGGGAGGGTATTAGAATAAGACTTTAAAGTTATACCTATAGCCATAATATTGTAGAACCAGAGGGAAGTTGTTTTAAGTAGAATACTCTTTACTGTAAGAGAAGACAGAAGGGCAAAATGGCTTAAGCAAGAGGACCTTCTATTATCACATATTACAGTATGACTGAGTTAAGCCATTAAGGGGTCTGCTGCAGCAGTTGACATCAGGGACCATCTTTTCTCTACCAGCCTCAGCGTTGTGGCTTGGCACTTAGGCCGTTTTCCTCATGATCATAGCCTGAGCTCCACGAACCACAGGTGGACACAGCAGGATCTGGCTGAGAAGGGGGAGGGATGTTTTTTTCTATGCTTCCCTTTTTATTTGAGGTATCCTTTTTCACATGTGCCTTAGAAAATATCCTTTGGTGCCCCTTTGGCCATGAGTCATCACATACCCACACCTTAGATTTAGAGGAGGAAAGAGAGAGGAAGGCAGGCTCCACCAGCAAGGACGGGTTTGCAGGGTGAGGGCCGTGGGATGAGCCACCAGTGGTATCTCCCCCCGGTGGTCCTTTTGTACCACCGCCTAATCTCACAGATACTGGCATATCATAACTGTCATATGCTGAGTATCGATTATATGCTGGTAATATCCTGTTTCTACTCTTTGCAGCAACTCTTCCAGGGAGAATGATTCTCATTTACTGATGAGGGAACTGGGTGGTGTGTAGGTGACTCAGTGTCAAGGAGGATTAGAACTTGTTGAATCATAGAGTCACAGAGTCTCAGCTTTGAAAAAGTCTTCAGACTAACACTGCTTTCTCCTTTAGAGGTACCCGCCCCTACCTTCAACTTCCCTGCCAAGCGGTAATGGAGCCAACGTCTCAATACTTGCAGGGATGGAAGTTTCCTGACTACTGGTCAGTGTTCTTTCTGATCCAGATCACTGGCAGAGCGCAGACCTGTCATGGGATAGAGGAGAACTCCTGGTTTTCTTCTGTGATCCCCCACCCCGGGAGGGATCTTTTATAGATGCTGGCTGCTGGCACTAGTGATGTCATGGCAGCTGGTCTTGCAGGGCATGCTGAAACCCATTAGCGGTGCTCATGGTCCCTCACGAGTGAAGTGGGGGCCATGTGAAAACGTTAGTTTGGCTTCCTCAACTTCCTTCTGCCCAAGACCCGGTGCCAGGTACTTCTATTTTCTATTTGCTAAATGTTAGTTGAAACAAAGGGCTGTTTTGTTGGGTTTCTGTTTCCCTGTGGAAAAGATTACTCTAGGCACATTTTAGAAAATGCTTTTAAAAAGAATCTTGTGTAAGTCGAAAACAGAGGGAAAGAAAGCAAATGTCTTGATGGCTTTTTATTACAATAAAAATTATAGTGAAAGCTCTCTCAACTCTTTCCCTCCTCCCATCCTACTAACCACAGCTTTGTCTGTGGGAGGAGGATTATGCTTGAACAAGAGGAGCAGAGACGGGAAAGTGGCATTATTTGGGGGGCCCTAGCGCTGCTAAGCTTGCCATCAGTGACTTTTCCTGAGTATTTGTCAACATGAAAGGTGTGCTTTCAGAGTATGTGTTTGCTATTGATGGTGGGAGGGGGTTACCTATAGATCCAATAGGAAACTATTTTGAGTCTGTAACATGAGATTTTGAGGAGAAGGAAGAGGTAGAGGAAACAAAACTCAAGCAGTGGAAAGATATATATGTGTCTTTTGTTGGGGGGAGAATGCTTTTAGTGTTCAATTGTGCTCCTCAAATACCTTTAAATTTGCCTTACCTTTTTTGACTACGAAAAACTGGTCCCCTTAGGGAAATGTGCCAGTTATCAGAAATGTTCCTTCTAAATTTCATTCTCCAGTGAAGTTTGGTGGTTGGCAGGTCATGGCTGTGCTGATGTCCTAGATGTGTCAGTGGTTTGGGATGGGTCTCTGTAGGGGAGATGCAGGTAGTTAGAAGGCCTCCAACTGTTGTCCACATGGCTCCTAAAACAAGCAAAGAAATGGCATGTCTAGACCTGCGCTGTCAAATATAGTGACCACTAGCAACATGTGGCTATTGGCACTTGAAATGTGGCAAATAGAAATGTGCCAAAGATGTCAAGTATACAGCAAAAACTTAGTAGAAGAGACAATGTAGAATATCTCATCAATAATCTTTTTTTGTTGTTGTTGTTTAAGAGATGGGGTCTTACTCTGTTG
Organism: Mirza zaza; assembly: GCA_008750895.1. NCBI lineage: Eukaryota > Metazoa > Chordata > Mammalia > Primates > Cheirogaleidae > Mirza > Mirza zaza. The sequence goes on from VSMD01052671.1 coordinate 28,332, forward strand.
TCCAGGCTGGACTATAGTGGCATGATCATAGCTCACTGCAGCCTTGACCTACTGGGTTAAAGCCATCCTCCCACCTCAGCCTCCCAAAGTGCTAGGATTGCAGGTGTGAGCTGCCATACCCAGATGTCAATAATTTTTTAATTTCATGTTGAAATGGTAATATTTTAGATATAGCAAATAAAATATATTAGTACAACTATTTTTTACCTATTCCTTTTCATCTATTTAATGTGGCCATTGGAAAAATTTAAGTTATCTTTGTGGCTCATATTTCTGTGGACAGTGCTGGTCTAGATCAGGGGTCAGCAAAGTATAACCCACTATCTGTTTTGTAAATAATGTCCTCATATTTATGCATCACTATGGCTGTTTTCGTGTTACAATGGCAGAGTTGACTAGTTCCAACAGAATCTATATGGTTCACAAAGCCTAAAGTATTTATTATCTGGATTATTACAGAAGAAATTTGCTAAACTCTAGTCTAAAGAATTCTGGAAGAGTTGGCAGGACCTAAAATCAGTCTTGGAAACCCGGATTCTTACTCCCGTGGGTCATGGCCTTAGGCAAGGGAGAGAGAACTAAGGATTCCATCATGTGCTCTCCTCTCTACCCCCCCAATTCCCTCCAAACAAGCTGTAAACCTCCACCCCTCTCCTCCTAGAAGCCTAGAAAGTGAGATGTAGGACCAGCAAATTGATTCTGGAGAGAGGGCAGGTTTGGAGCCTTTTACTAGCCAGTAGAGGAGTGTGGAGGCTTTGCTTCTGATTCGTGTCCTTGTAACAGCTTTCTATTAGGGACACAGAGTAATGGCTAATAGGTAGAGCGAGCCATATGGAGTGACTTAAGAGGCTCACCTGCCGCAACAAGCAGCCCTAGTACATTTAAATAATTTGGGGTCCTAGTGGGGTTTCGGACCCAAGAGCTTTCATCACCAGGAAGCTGTTTCAAGGAGGTGTGTAGACTTAACACCTTCGTTATCAGCTGACACCTCGGCTGGCTAAGTGTGAGCTTTGGTGCATGGGAAAGGCAGGAGAGATGTGGTGGAACACAAGGATGGAAGGCAGGAGAGACCAGAGCTGTTCTTGTGTGGACCATAGCCCACTCCTAAGACTGTGGGCAAGGACTTCTGAAGGTCAGCAGAAGTTTTGGTGTGATGCTTCCTTAAAAACACCTTCCCACTTTCTTTCCCCCAAATAAATGCATTTTCTAGGACAAGACCTTGAATCAAAATCAGGTTTCCCACAGATTTGGGGTGATATTATCGTCTGCTAGCCCAGGGCAAAGCGTGTTCCAGTGAACGGAGTTATGGTATTCAGAATGAATTACAGGACATTAGGCACGTGATTTACCACCTATAGTAAACAGGGCTACACACATGGTGTATTTCTGCTGTGTTGGTTAGTTATTAACTGCAGAAAAAGGGGAAATTCATTTAGGAGACGTGCTCATTTTTTATGAGGTAAGGCCGCCTGGAGATGCATGGCATTTTAAAGCAAACGAATTCCTGGGAGAGCCTGGGCTTACCACCCAGAAATGTGGCAAGGAATAAAAACATTTACACCAGTTTAATATGAATGGGCGAGGAAAATATCTATTGCACATTGAACATGATATATGAAACCATAACCTACTCTTGTGTAGTAAGCAACAGAACCATTCACCTAACAGATTACTATTCGAGTTGACATTATTCTGCATCTTTTCGATCTTCTCTTGCCAAGTGCTGGAAACTGTCAGAGGAAGGCCGCCAGATGCATAGGCACTGTTGGCCTGGGGGTTGAGAACTCATAAGACTCTTGAAGGCAGAGGTTACCCAGTGACCCCCGTGCTGCAAACTATAGTGGAAATCAAAGGATGACAGCCAACATAAACAGCGGCTGCATGTGCAACGTCAAAAGTCAAGACAAATAGAGGTGGGACTTTCTCTGTCTCCTGCTCCCTTTCTAGTCTATAAAATGGAGCTTATTTCCTCTCTTCCAGCAGAAGAAAAAGAGCCAGATGGCTTTTGGGGGCCTCAGAAGTGCTTCTTGATTCATTCTTATAACATAGGTGGAATTTGACCTCCTCAAAAATGATTAAAGGGTGACTCTTGCTTAATCCTACTGTGATTTATCTACTACATATTGGATGTTAAAGCTAGAAGGAATCTTAGAGACTTTTTGATGTAATTCTTTCTTCTTCCACAGATGAAGAAACTGAGGCCTCAAAAAGGTTAATGAATTACTTAACGGCAAATTGTAGTTAAGTGCAGGGCTGGCTCTGAGAACCCAAATATCTCAACCCTTTTCACAGAGCTCTGTCCTTCTGCCTTTCTGTTTATATATACACACACAAAGCTACTTGGAATTTCTGATTTATTTTTAGACGGAATAATTAAAAATGACTCCTAATCCATTTGTTATTCGATTTGCAAATTGTCTAGGTCAGTCTCCATATTAAGACACCTTCCTGGGGCTGACACTCCTAGTGGGTTTTATGATTCTGGGCCTGTGGCACTCTCTTTTCATCGGTTGTCTTTGAAGTCTCCTAATTCAACTCGCATCTACTGAAGTGATAGTCACGATTTTGTATTTGGGTAGATTAACATAGTTTGGGAATTTTAGAGAATTAACTTTACTGCCCAGTGCATTTGTGGCATATTTAAATAAAATAGAAAGGCCAATTTTTGCACAAGCAAAAGATGTTCCTTTTAATGTGAAATATATGGGTTTTGACATTTCTGTAATTTTTTAACTCTCAAGAATTTTGTTCTGATGTTTTGTCTGACATCCCGAAAGCTCTTTAAGATCACAATAGAATTCTTGGTTTCTATTAATTCTGTTTCATTTGTGTATTTTATGTGTTTAGTGGTCATATTTGAAAAACATCTCTTGCGAGTGTTCTGTATAATTTTGGCAGAAAATTACTTTTTTTGTGTTTCTGTGATGATCCCCTGAGATCATTTTTGCATAAATCCGGCCTTCTATTTTCAGATACAAATCTGTTATACAGATGATTCTTCTTAGAAGAAAAGATACATTTGTAGCTGAAAAATGTAAGTTACTTTTCATGGAAAATACCTCTCTGGGCCCCCACTTCCAAAGTGTGATGATTGCCCATTGTGTGTTTGTGTGTGTGCTTAGGAGGCTGTTTTCCTTCCCGTTAGAAAAATTTTGATGGTGCAGCAGGTAGGATATAGTGGTGAGGCTGCTTTTGCTGCATAGGCAAGCCAGTGGAGGGACGAGAAGGAACCAAAGACCTAATGTTCATGTGGCACTTAGCAAAGGAGATGAAGTTTGTGTTGTAGAAGTGGGTGTGTCATGAGCATTATTTACAGTGTGTGTGTGTTAGCAGAAGAGTTTAAGACCTGGAGTCATTTAAATATAATTATCATCCTCTGTTTGTAGTTTACCCTTACTTTTGCTTTTTTACCCAGTATTCCAAGTTTTATTTGGTGTCTTTATGGAAGGGCCTTTGGAATAAAAATCCTCCCCATTGCTTTTATTTTATGAAACAAGAGGAAGACAACAGGAACCTCTTTCTGTAACGTCTTTTGCTCAGTACAAGGGCTAGCGTTTGCGGTACTTGGGGGCACGGCTATAAAGCAAAGTGTAAAATCAACGTATTCAGATTTGTGCCAGAGAAAGACTTGAGTTTGAGAACATTTACATCTGTTTTCAATAATTCCTCGCATATGTTGCAGAATGTACGTTATCCATCTTGTTATCCAGGAAATAACATTTGTTGCAAACAGTTTGCCAATTCGTAATTTTATTGAATTTGTTTATCATGCTGTGGCTTCATATGAGGTCTGAAAGATGGTGATCTTTGGTGTTCCAGCTGTTGTAACATTCTGCAGTGGGGCCTTAATTCCAGGATGGGCTGGAATTCTTTGGAGGGTTTGGGCTTTCTTAGAACTACAGTGTAAGAGCTGGCGTTGCTGATGGGCAGTTATTCTTAGGGAACATAGTAACTTTGCTTGTACGCTCCTCAAACCCATTTTCATTTCTGGCTTTTCAATGTAGTCTTGGGACTGACGTGTTGAATAGCACTCCCTGTGTCCCCTATACTGTCTCCTTTGAAACCTGCTCAAACTTTCAAATTGTTTTTGTGTCTGGTTTGAGAGGATACTGTTGCCCAGAAAAGAAAAAGTGATTATAGAACCATCCCAAACTATCTCAAGTACTTGTCTGGAGACAAGTAAATACTCTTCCATAGAAGAACTAAGTAATACTTTTTTTTTGCTGCACAAATGTTATTATTCTCTTAAGGGGCTGTTGGGAGGTGAAAAGCAAGTTCAACCAGTTCTAATTTTATAATTTTCCTGTTTTATGTAGTAGGCATTTTCTTCACTGAGGTTTATATCGTCTTTGCCAAAACCAGGAAGAAAAAAAAAATATTAATAACCTTGAAAGCTCTTTCAATCTGAATTATTCCTTAATGTTTTTAATGGTTTATTATAGCCACACAAATGTGATCTTGGGGCCATTTGGAAGTTACTGAGTTTCCTTGGAGATGGAACTTGGCATTTTCCAACCCAGAGTTTGCTTTTGTGGCCTGCAAGTTGCAAGGCATATATATTTGGAGGACTAAAGATTATTCCCTACCAAGAAGTTTTGTCAACCTGACCTTCTCTACTCTTATGACGCTGTGCACACAGCAGTAATCTCTGCAGAGGAGAGCAAATAAAGTGAAGAAATATAGCAGGACGTGTTATTTTTACATCCTAAAGTAAATTCTCCAGCATTAAGGCTGACTGGGAATTTTCATCTCAGAGTTCTCATGAATGCTGCTCTACTTCGGCGTTGTCCTCTTGAATCTCTTTTTATTATAGGTCTTTGAAGGAAGTATTTCTTGTAGTAATTTACTCAGCCAGACAGATAAGTGAGATGTGGGATTGTGGAAACATGGGACTGGGAGAAGCCTTTTGGGGCCAGCTGGTCCTGCCTTGCAGCCTACAGGCTTTTCAGGTACTGCAGCCAGTCAAGGTGAAGGACTAGTTCAGTTATATTTAGAGAACTTGCATCACCTACAGTTCTGCAATGGAGATGAGTTTTCATGCACATTTCAAAAGTTAGTCCTGGCAAAATGAACATTCTTTCTTTGAATGTTGCTTGAGCCAAATGCCTCTAGATGGTTTGCTGAGCCCTTTCCATGAGATGATGGTCCTGGAAAATCCCCCCAATCTGAGGTTACTTTCTCCAGCTTCCCATATTGAAGCAGGAATCCATCCGATGCCACCCTGACAGTTGGTCAGTCTCGTTCTCGAACCTGTCAAGTGGTCAGGAGCGAAGCACTTCGAGAAGCAGCCTGGACCACGAATGGGCAGCTCTCACGAGAACAGTCTTCTGTGTTTTATGGGTTGTCTATGGCCCTGCAGCTATTCTCCATTGGCCCCAATTCTGAGATATGCAATTTTTATTATAAAAATCACTCTCTAAAGAGAGAAAAAGGAAAAATTCTAGGATATAAAAACACAAAGCTATTTTTTTTCTGTTTTATTTTTACCTCATTCTGGTGTTCTGAGTCAACCTTCAAGGTCAAATCTATCCTTTTAAAGAATAAAATAGATTAATTTATTCCTGTGTCTTCCTTAGAATATGTTAGTAACACTTTTGAGGCATTCGTTAACTATCTTAAAGTTTACAGAAGGAAGATTCAGATAAATTAGTTAAATTGATCTATTCTTCCCCTGGCTTATGCATTCTTTGGGGTAAGGGATACTATCTTATGGTAAATTCTGGTTGGTACCTTGATTGGCATTTGGCTTGCAAAATAATGTTTGTTGAATGAATGTTGAATGCATAAATTTTTTAATAAACCAGACTTTTTGCTGCTGAGAGATAATGTCAGTTGTCTGCTTGTATCTCAACTTTATTTGGTTCACTTCATCATGAAAATATTTTTTCTCTGCGATTGTCTTCATAAGTGACTATTCATCCCAAGTGTCCAATCAAAGGGCTCCTGTCCTTCTATCCCCTTTCATCATAGATGTTTTCTGATCAGTTATCCCCAGATGCAGTTATTTGGCAGCATGGCAGAGTGGGAAGCATTTGGGGTCCCAGGCCAGCTACTTACTTATTTATAAACATTACTAGGGAAAAATTATATAACCCCTTTAAATGTCCGTTTCTCCATCTACCCTCCCTCGTAGGGCTGTTGTGAACAAAATGGTCTTGTGATGCTCAGTAACCTAGCAGGTGTTTAAGAGGTGAGATGATCATTATTTTGCTTTAGTCTGCTGGACTTGATGCTATGCTCTTGCTGATCTTTGTGTATGGCAGGTGTTTGGGTCCTGTCTGCAGGTGCCTGCATTTTTGTGAAGTTGGACTCTGAGATCCCATGTACATTGCCATACTCTCTCTAGTCTCCTGGCTAAATAAGGGATCATATATCACAGGTTTTCTGTGGCTATCTCGTTTTAGAATATTACTTGTCCTTTTGTCCTCTAAACTATTGAAATGTCTAGACTATCCTAACATTTTCGTTTCTAGTTCTGAAATCTTCTAGCCAACCTTTTGCACTAGAAAATAGTACAAAATATATTATCTATTACATCCTGGTTTTAATCAGAAAATATAGTTATCCTATTTCTGGCATGTCATGAAACACCTGACTGGCACAAGAAAAAGAAGGATTTTGTAGTACAACCAGATATTATAGCCCAAAATGCTCCTGGAAGAGTATCTCAGGTCTCTGCCTAGTAGGGTGGTGGTATAGCAAGAAGATATTGCTTATTCATTGCTGCTTTCAAGGGCTGTGATCTCTCTATAAGTGAGATTCTTTGTGGTCAGGGCCTCCTTCTCATATAATTGACTCTTCTGTTCCTGCTCAGATTAGTTTCTAATTGCTGCTGCTGAAACAATTTGCAACCAACTTGGTGGGCTAAAATAATATAAATATTTTCTCCTCCTCTTCCCCAAAGATTCACATCATCCATACGTGAAACATACATTCACCCCATCCCAAGGCCAAAAGTGCCAGTCTAAAAAGTGTCAGTCTACAACTTCAAGTCTAAAACCTCACCGAAGTCTCATCAACTCAAAAATACTGAATCTCCTGATCTCAACAACGTAAATTAGGTACAGGCAAGCCTCTGAGCATAATCCATTCTGGGGAAAAATTATTCTCTATCCGTGGCCCTGTGAAACTAGAAATAAGTTATCTGCTCCCAAAATACAATGGTGGGACAGGCATAGGAGACTAGTTATAGACATTCCATTCAAAAAAAGGAATAAAATGAAAGGAAAAAGGAGTCACCAGGCCCAAGCAAATTTTAAATCTGGCAGGGCAGGCTTATTTAGGTTTCTGGACCTAGGAATAATAACCATGTGGCTTGAGGATCTGCCCTTTGGGTCATTTTTCCTTTTCTATGAAGGATAGCGTGTGTTTGCAGGTGAGTAGTTTTATCAGCCTGTTTCCTGTCTGTAGAATTTTGGTCACCATACAACCGTCTTTCAATTCATCCTCTCTTTTTTTTTTCCTTTCAGTCTAAGCTAGTGGTTTTTCTGCTGGTGTAACATTCTCAAAAAACCTGCGGTCTTCAATGTATGTGATGTGTGTCGTGGGGATTCATTCCAGGAGAAAAGAGAGTGCTCCATAGATATTTCTGGATAATCCTATTTCTATTCCTGGCTTTTGTTGAGATGGTTGAAGGCATTCATGAGTCACATGCCTGGTCTGTTCAAAGAGCTTTCCGTGTAGAAGAATACCCTGATCTAATCCTTCTGCGGCACTTGCCAAAGGCTGTCCATTTACACCCTTGGATTTCTCTCTAGAGCACCCTTTCTTGGCAGTGAACCTCCTAACTCTAGCATTTATTTATTTATTTAGCAATCTGAATGGGCTGAGAATTTTCCCAATCATTAAGTCCTTGTTCCTTTCTGATGAACAGTTTCCCCCTCAATTTATCTTTTTCTTCTTGCATTTTATTATAAGCAGCAAGAGGAAACCAGGCTGCTCCTCCAGCACTTTGGAAATCTCAGAAAAATATCCAACTTCGTTGCTTTCAAGTTATGTTTTCTGTATAACTGTAGGACAAAATTCAGTTAATATTTCTGCCATTATATAACAGGAATTTCCTGCCTTCCAGTGTCCAATAATATGTTCCTTGTTTCCTTCTGAGCTCTCACCATAGCACCTTGAACATCTATACTTCTGCCAACAGTCTGTTTATGAGGATTTAAGTATTCTCTGAGATAATATTGGTTTTCTCTACTGTACTCCTCACTTCCTTCTGAGTCCTCACCAGTAGAGTCATTAATGTCAACATTTCTACTAACAGCCTGTTCAAGGCAATCTAAGCTGCTTCTATCGTGCTCCTCAAAATTCCCCCAGCTTCAACTTGTTATCGAATTCCAAAACCACTTCCACATTTTTAGACATTTGCTATAGCAGCACCCTACTTCTGGGTATCAAAATCTGTATTGGTTTTCTATTGCCACTGCAACAAATTGCCACAAACTTAGTAGCTTTAAACAATACAAATTTATTCTTTTACAGTTCTGGAGATCAGGAGGTCAAAATGAGTTTTACAGGGCTAAAATCAAGGGGATTGGAGTGCAGAGAGAAAAATCTGTTTCATGCCTTTTCCACTTTCTAGTGACCACCTGTATTCCTTGTCTCACGTCCCCTTTCTCCACCTTGGAAGCACTTCACTCAAATCTCTGTTTTCATTATCACATCATTTTGACTCTGACTCCTACATCCTTCTTAATAAGGACCATTGTGATTACATTGGGCCCACCCAGAATATCCAGGATAACCTCCCATCTTAAGATCTTTAATCACATTTGCAAAGGTGTTTTTTTTTCTCCATGTTAAGTAACATTCACAGGTTCTGGAGAACCATAGACATATTTGGGGTGGTATTAGTATGATTTACCGTACCACACTGCTGTTCTTTCAGTTCTCCCAACTTTTAGAATGTCAATAAACAACATGTACTAGTGAAAGGAACTAATTTAGGAGTCAGAAACTTAGATTTCAGTCTCAGTTGTGCTACTAAAAAGTTGTATGCCTTAGGTCAAGCCATTTTGCTTTTTTGGACCTCAATTTCATCAGTCGTAAAATGAGGGGATTAAACTGAGTGATCGCCAAAGTCCTTTAGGACTCTTCACTATTTTGCTTCTTTGGTTCTGGGCTTTCATTGCAATCCAGTGCTTCTTTAGCAATAAGAGTTGATGAGTTCCAGTTGTTGAACAGCTTGGAGAGAATTAGCTGAAGCGGTGTTGCAGTTGGGTGCTAAGTTTCAGTGGAGGTGACTGTTGAGTTTCCTGTTGTTGTTCTTGCCAGACCGTGGACCTTTTACAGCCGGCACCCATCAGCTCAGAGCAAAAGCATCACCAAGCACAGTTTCTTTTGGAAGGTATTTGGATTGAATAAGGGGAAAAAATCATCACTCTTTAATGTGTAGGGTCAGGGTGACTTAAATAGTAAAAACCATGGTCTAAGAAAAGGGTTTCTTATGTTCTCTGGGTTGGAAGTTATGGCTAAGGAAGGTTGGGAAGGTTTTCCAAAGGTCCAATAGGAGAAAGAAGACGTTTGGAGAAAATGTGCATTGGCCTTTGCCAGGTTCCTGCAGCTGCAGAGAAGGCTACCGCAGCCAACATGTGTTATAGAGCTCGAGAGAGTTAAAGGTGACGCCTGGTGCTAAGTCCTCCACAAGCAAAAGAGGGAAATTAACTCAAGAAGGGACCTCAAAGAAATCGAGTCAAAGAATTTAAGCATTGAATATAGGAGGATTCAGAAGAGGACATTTAGTTTTTCAGCTCATCCTTTGGTCTCTGAGCCACTTGGGACCCATATATAGTATTTCTCTTGTTGCTAAAGGGCAGTAAGTATGATGCTGGGAATTTGAAAAGAGGTCCCTTGGGTGGGCCTTGGGATTTTCTAAACTAGTCCACAAGGCTGAGTTTTTAAAAAGAGGAATCTTCTATTCTGGTCATAAATGAGCATCCTACCTTTTGCCTTCATAATTTTACCCATATTATTCCCTCCACCTGGAAATTCTCATCCATATCCTACCTGTCAACAATCATCCCTGTCCTTCAAGGATCTGCTCAAATGCCCTGCTCTCCAGTGGAACCTTGATTCCTTGTATCTCCCAATGATCTTTTCTTTTACCTAAACTCCTGTTGTATTTTCAGTCTTTAATTTTTTTAATCACATTGGCCATAGTAGGTATTTAAATACGTGTTTTCTGTCATGATGTTACAATGCCATTGAGGAAGTTATTCATCTTTACATCCCTCATAGTACCTAAAACAGGAGGAGAGAGTGTAGAAATAATGAATAGATGAAAGATCTCACAATTAAGCATAGACTCATTGGGTATGTAAAATGTAATAAATCCCTCTGTATGGCCATCTGTATCCATACACTAATATTGGATTGATGTAGGTATTGATAGAGAGATGACTTAGTGATCAGGATAGTGCTGAGTGTCAATAACATGAAAGATATGAGATGAACAAAATTAAACTACAAGACTTAGCAAAACCATATTCTCATTATAGAGAGAATATAGCAAAAGATCCATGAACGATAGCGTTAGGTGGGGTTAAATTGTGTGCCACAGAGGGTCACTTCTGTATTTCAGAGAGAAAAATGTTCTCTGTGGGCTGGAGTAGTTGGGGAGTTCTCTAAGGAGGAGGTAGAATGAGAGTGAATCCTTCAATGAGCAAACACTTTTTCAGGTTTAAAAGTCTTTTTTAAAAATGTCAAACATTTTCGTATTTGCCCACATGACAATTGTCGTATCTTCAGTTTTAGTTGTTTATGACAAATAGAATGGACAAAAGGTGGTGCCAGTTCATGATGAATTTACATTTATATTTGTAATGCATAGTTTTTATTCTGTCTCCAACCAAGCTTGGGACACACGGATTTGAGGGCTCTGGAATGCCACGGCTCCTTGGTGTGGACCGTGGCCGTCCGGGAGCCTATGGAGTAGACCTTACTAAATACTTGTGTAAATGGTGATGGATTTCTCCTGAAGATTTCTTGATGTTTACTCTTCTAACCATTTCTTAACTGTGTCTGATAAGGTTTAGATTCTTTGTTGTTGAGTGGATACGTCCAAAAGGCTTTTTGTACCTGATCTCAGAAGATTGTTTTTCAACTAGATTGAAATATATTTACAATTCAGTAAATGAAGTATATATAAAAACCACAATGACCAAAGGGGCATTTTAAAGAAGGTTAGGGGCAGGAAAAGCAACTAAATTTGATGACTGAAACATTCTCTTTTTTTAAATATCCATGACATTATCAGGAGGGGAAAAAACCAGAGACCACAGTGGTTAAAACTGGTGAAACAACAGTGCAGCTTTATCGAATATATAATGGGATTATTTCATTTGCAAAGTGCTTTGCAATACATGCTGAGTCAAATGCAATACAAATACTAATACAATATTCAGCATTGCAAATACAGAGAAAAATGTATTGTCTCATGAAATAGAATTTAAACTGATTTCCAGTGATTCTGAATAGTTAATACAGAGCAAATATCTTATTTTTTCTTGCTTCTCATGCTCCTAATTAAATGATCAGAGCAAAAATAATCACTTGAAAATAAATTCTGAAAGATTATTTCTTAACATATTATAATGCCTTTGCCAATTTTGTACTCTTGGATTCCAAGCTGGCCCGACCTGATTTATGTGGGTCGCTCGACTGCGAGTTCAGGTTTTTCAGGGTTGAAAAAGTTGAGCCTCTTAGATTAGCTGAAGTTTCTGAATTTGTGATAATGTAAATATTGCCTTGTTTGTAAAAACTAAGCTAGCATCTTGGCTCTTTCTCCGGAGACCTAGAGGAAGACACTGTTGCTAAACTCGGCAAGTATTTATTTGTTTCCTACTTTGTGATCTATGTTTTAAGCATTCTTGGTGATACAATAGGTTGGCAAGAAGTCAGGAAATGGTGATTTCTTGCCAACCTCTATTGGTTTAAAGTCCTGCCCAGTGAAGAGTGAAGGAGTATATTTAAATGCTAGGCTGTGTGATGGAAATCCCAAGGGTGGTAGATGATTAGAGAAAGGAGAGAAAGTCCATCGCCTTTATAAGATTCTAGTAGGTAGAAGAGCACTACTTGATGTGGCCAGTGGCATCCAACACCAAAGACTCTGGGTGGGCTCTTGCAACACACCGGCTCCTATGCCATGGCTGGTGGATGGAGAAATACAATGGATGGTGTGCTGAAGGGTTCGGGGGAGTCAAAGAGAAGGGGAACAATCCTCCAGGCCTATCCTTCACTTAGCTTTTTATTTTTAACAAATGAAAAATACGTAGAGCAGTTGTCATTTGTTAAAGTGTAGCACAAAGAGCGAAACAGGCCAGTGGAGGCTTCATCAAGAACGCTCATTCAGAATGATGAATGTGGCTAAACACACATTTGTTCGTAAAACTTGCAGAGTGGCTGAGCATCATTAAGCATGAGAAATAGGTGCAGCATGCTGAGAAGAGAGTGGAGCAAACAGATGTTGTGAATTTTCACAGGCATCCTTCATCCACCAGTCCATCATTAATATAGTTGAAGGTGATCCTTTCTTTTTATTTAATAAGCACAAACAAAGTGCATGTGTTGTGATTCTGCTGAATGCACTTCTTTTTCAGGAGAAGTAAGGGCACGCAAGGGTGGGGAGGGTATGCAGACAGATCAGCTTCCTGTGTGCCCATAACGGGATATCAGCCTTGGGGCTACAGCCAGGCCAGGGTACCGCTTTTATTTTTCCTTTCCACTCATCCTACAGTGGCCCTAACTGCCTCATTGTCCTGTTTGCTACCCAGCAGATTGTCTGAATCTGAGAGAACGAAAAGCTTTGTGGGCTTCGACCTTGATTTCTTCCAGTTCTACTTTTTAGGATGCATCTAACTTCTCTGACCTTGCTACCTTCAAATTCTACCTTCTTAGGATGCATCCCACTTTATAATGACACTTTGCAATTTGTTTTCTGATATCAGGTGGCTCGAAACTTTTTATTCCTATTGGTAGAACTTAATCAACTCTACCTACGTCATCCAGTTCTATTTCTTTCCCTTCCCTTGCTCCCTTTTTACTTCCCAGGCCTTGGATAGCAAGGTGTTGGCCTGCATACGCTCAGAGGCCTTCTGCCCCTCTGTACATAGCCCAGGTTTCTGACTTCTTAATGTAAGAGATTAGCACCAAAAGAACTGGGAGCCCACTCTTTTTAAACCTCATTTCCCCATTTTGTAAAATGAAGCTGGTAATGTTTTCTTCCCAGGGTCGATCTAAGTGAAAGCATTTTGGGAACTCTAAAAAGCACCCTACTGTTATTATGAATGTAGAGTTATGATTAATTGGACAATGATTTCTTTTTGCAGAATTTTCACTTAAGAGCTGTCACCATCTTATATCCTCCTGGTCTGCTTGCCTAGAGCTTTACATTTAGTGCCAGAGACATTGGATATGTGAAGCTCCGTCTGTTTTCAGTGTGTGTGTGTTTGTGTGTGTGTTCACATGTGTGCTTGTGTGTGTCTATCCATTTTCAGACCACAGGGGGAAAAATTACAAGAAAGCAGTGGAACTCTGATACTAGGGTCAAGATACTGCTTTATCTTGCTACTAATGATATGAACTATGTAGTATAGCTTATAATTTTACAGTTTCTCCTTTCTTCATTCGAAATATGCATTATTGAGACCCTGAATGCAGTAGGGCAGAAGCGAGGAACTCTGTAGTAAGTCATGTTTAAATGCAAATTATCTGTTGGTAACCTCAAATTTGTTAAACTTGTTACATTTACTTTTGAACCATTGGCAGCTGTCTGCACATGCTTTGATTTGGTATGTTGAGTTTAAGTGTGTTTATTGCATGTGCTTTTGTTTAAAGATCAACATCTCTGCTGTCACAGGGACCCATCTGAGTTGTAAATGCTAACATTGCCAGGGCTTTGTGACAATACTCATATACTCTCCAGCTCTGGGGTTCATGGTCAGCAGAGTTCATAGGCCAGAGTTCTGGGCATTCAATTTGAAGTAAAGAGAAGCATTATTTTAGCTAACGTTGAGTCTACATTCTTTCTAGATGTAACACTTTTTTTTCCTGCAGCCTTACCAACATGACAAAGTAACACGGTTACATGGTGGATGTGGTTTAATCATCTTCTTCCGTGGTCCTCCTAACTCTCAAGTGCAGTACACGTGTCCTTAGAAGCTCTGAGTAGCTCTGGACTCCCTGCAGTTTGTTATTGAACATAGATATAACCTGAAGCTTGGAACGCTATGGTTGGTCTGTATGGAATGACTGCCCTCGGGAAGAATATACGCATGTTGACTCCACCAACCTTGGGAGCCTGGGTCTTAGACTGTGGTCGCCACATGCTGCCACCCAAACTTTGAGAACCCTGCTGTTCCCTCTGGCTGCTTGGGCACTCAGCTAAATGCACGGGAAAGTGGGGGATATGTGTGGAGACTTCAGGGGGTGTGATTTGTCTTCCCACTTAATACTCTTTATACCACAGAGACTCATGTGTGAATGAGCTGCAGTAGTAACTTACATTCCAGCCTAGTGACTACATTCAGAAACTTTGAGATCCAGACACCTTGATGGTTATCAGTATATGGCCAAGAGGAAGGGAGTGTTAGCCTTGGCACCTTTTGGTAACCTGTACAGTATAAGAGAAAATTTGTTTATTGGAATGCATAGTTATCCTGCGGGTGCCTCTGGAGCAGTGAGAGTTTGCTTGTTCCAGAATTGGTCTCTGCCCCCTGTCATCCCGACTGGGACCTGTCACAGCCCAGATGGGTGTGGTGCAACTAGCCCTGGGCTCGGAGACCTAGAGTCACGTTACCTCTTGGCCTCTGTTTCTTTATTGGTAGATGGAGATAATGAGGCCACACTCATAGCTTGTTTAAAGTTCCTCAGTTATTTAGACACCCACATTTTTCTAGGTTTTTCTCCGTGCCCAGCATTGTAATGGAAACAACTGCAATTTTAGAGTTATCAATGAAAATTGGTCTTGCTCCAAATCAGAGTTTGGCACACTGTGGTCTGCTGCCTCTTTGCATATGCCTGCAAGCCAGAAATGGTGTTTGCATTTTAAATAGTTGGGAAAAAATCAGAAGAAGAAGAAGATTTCATGACAGGTAAAAATGATATGAAATTTAAATTTCAGTGCCCATAAATAAATCCCTTGCTTCTTATTACTAAGCGTGTGTTACAAAAAATTATGCTTAATCATTATTATAATATTTTAAGTTTTGTCAGTAAAAATTATGTGCAAAATTTATTTTCTCTGTTTAGTCCCTACATAATACCCTTGATTTTACCATGTGACCCGTAAAGCCTTAAAATACTTATCGTCTGGCCCTTACAGAAAGTGTTTGCTGATCTCTGATCTGAATTGCTTCACAGTCTCACTGGATGAATGGCCTTCAAAATGTGGGTGACAATCCATTAGTTTTTGGTGAAATCAATTTAGAGGGTTGCAAATATCATCTCGTAAAAATAAAACAGAATTTTAAAAGATAGGATGTATCAAAGTACATTGCATATGGTAAGGTGAAATGTCACTTCATTAAGTCTGTGTCTCGGGGCGTGTGTGTGAGTGAGTATGTCTGTATTTGTACATGTATGTGCTGGGTCACCATGTCAGATATAAAGTGGTTCGTGATCAAAAGAGGTCGAAGCCACAGCCCTAGACTGCAAGCTCTATGAGAGCAGACTGCCCGTCTCATTCATCTTTGTCACCTTGGGCTTGGCACAATGCCTGGAAAAGAATAGGCTTTTATGAGTGTTTGGAGAGATGAATGAATGAGTTCAGGGAAGAAATAAGACATGATTATTGACCATTATGGATCCGGCTACTAAATAAGCTCTGAATATATCTTCATGTGTTTAGCGCAATGCATACAGTTTCTTGAAATGGGGACATTCCTATCGGTGGGTGAATGAATAATTTGTTTTCTCTGTTGCGGAAGATGTCACACAGGAAGCTGGGTTTGAGTTCCGTCCTGAAGGATAAATATGCTGTGTGATGAGTGTGGTATACAGAAGGGGGCACACTCTGGCCTGGGGGTCCTGAGTTCTGGTGCCTGCTCCACCGTGAACTGCTAGGAGGCGTAGACTGGTCTCCCGTGTCTCTGCTGGGTTCCTTCCACCCAGGGCGGGTGAGAATGATGATCATGACTACCATACACCTCCGCTGTGAGGATCGGAGGAGAGACTGTAGGAGAGAGAGCTTTGAATAGCATAAGTCCCTGCACTAAGGCAGTGCTCGTGATTGCATCATATTAAAATATTTGTAGCAGACCCCTCCTGTGGGCAAGGCATGTGTGTGGCACAGTGGGACGTAGAATTCAAACCCCTTAAGGACCTTGTGGTTCAACTGGTGAGTCTTCAAGGCTATACTGGTAGAAGGTAAATAAGAACACAAAATTTACAATCAGGCAGTTGCAGAGGAGATGTCAGGCCGTCCATGCCTTTGCAAAGGTTCGGACTGCCCAAGGTTCGGAATGCTCTGTGTGAAGGTGGGGAGGGGTGTTGGGGACAAGAGCCACGTGGGTCTTGAACGGAAAGCAAGGCCCTCACTGGCCCTTGTGGTGGCAGCAGAAAGGGGAAGCCCTTGTGGATGAAAAAGTCCCCTCTGAGTGAGTGACTCCCTGGGCTAATTGGTGCATTACTCTCTCTGATGGGCCTGATGGTGCTGAGATAACAAAATGAGAACTCAAATGAGAAATGGAACCCAGGAGTCTAAAAAGTTAGTAAATTTTGACATTAGAAATATAATCAAATTTCACCAGTGCTTTTCTGTCGTGACAGCCAAATCCATCCATGTCACAGCAAAGGCCTATGGTATGTGGTTTTGTGTGGCTTTTCTTCTCCCTTTCTCCTTTCCTTTTGCAAAATCAGCATTAGGCTATTTGGAGGACAGGCGAGAACTATTATGTTAAATTGTGCTACCTACAACTTAAGCTTCTGTCTTTGCTAAAGCTGCCAGTTTTTATAAACAACAGAAGACAGAAAGGGTTTACTAAGAATAATGTTGAAGCCCAAAAGAATCCTACAGCCTATAAATCTTAATAGAGGTTCTGAGATTCCAGCAGGCTGGATGTGTCTCTTTTACCCAGGCTCACTCCATCTTGGCTCCCCCGTGATGACTCCAATTTTCTCGAAACACAGGCACGGTGCCTTGAATTTACTTGTGGCACTATTTGCCTGCAAACAGGAATACATGCATATAACCTATGCAAATCAATAAAAACATGTCAAGACCCCTTAGATCGTACTACTCTGCTAAAATGCAATTTATCTTGCTGCAAATGAGAGTAAGGGACTAGGTAACAAATAGCGTCTGATCATTTAACTAGCACCTGTTGTCAATGCATTTGAAAACTGCATTTTTCATTTGACATACAGTAAATTGCATTTTCATATATATCGAATGGAAAAGTGAGTCGGGATGTACATATGCAGCCCTTTATGAATTTTATGAACAATGGATATTTTAGAGTTGTACATTTAAAGGGGTCACATCAAACGCTACAAATGTATTTGTTCCTTCCAGCGTTGGTTGTGAACACACCGTTACTTTTCTTATGGTTGGATGTTGAAGTACAGCAAAGCTGAAAGTATAATTATAACATTCATGTTGGGTGAAGGACAATTACTATAATTTTTATATAAAATTGAATATAACTTAAATGTGTAAATGCGAAATATTATTTTTAAAAAATATTTCTCGGGAAAACTGCTTCTTATAAATTACATTTTTCAGTCAATCCCCTTTGTTGGCTTAAATTATGAGCCACAGGTTTTTTTTTTTTTTTAATGCAATATTTTGTTTGCAGATGGGTGGCTGTTGCACAAATTCAACAACACTTAGGCTTATCAGCAACAATGGTTTTCACATTAGTGAGCATGGTTTGGCAATATTATTTGACATCTGGAACAAGCTATATTATACCAGACATATCACGTATAACTGAATGGATCATTTAACTGGCATTTGTTTCAAAAACTCCCACTCTTCAGCTTTTGCCTGACTGTCATGATATGCTGGCAGTGAGTTCTCTGTTTCCCCAGCTTGTGTATCTCTCGTCTGCCTTCCGCAGTCTTGTGCTCACTTCCTACTTTACGTTGGGCATTTTGTAACAGTGGCAATGAGGCCATGCTCTTGCATTTCTTTTAGGGAGAAGGCCAGGATGCCAGGTAGCTGCAGAGGTCAGGAACTTTGGGACCATTTTAGCCAGGAATCATGCCATCAATTGTATCATCAGCCTTTCCTCTTTGAGGTCTTGATTGTAGCACCCGGGCAGCCCCATCGTGCATGTCTGCATTTTTGTAACTATGTCACAGGGACATCTGCTTTGTTGAATTTCATGTAACTTGGATAGAGAGGAGGAAGAACCAGGAAAGGGATCCTCCTGCATTGCATCCTTAAATAAAAGAACCACATGGGGGCAGAGAGGGAAGAAGTTGGAAATAGGAGGAAATGGTAATAGCAGAATTTTAATGCTTAAAATCTCTCTTAATCTGTCTAGTTAATTTTCTCTAGAAATTCAGGGTATATAGTCATAATTTGGGGACCTAGCCCCAAAATTTCACATCATTTCTGTTACCGATTTACTTTGTTGCTCTGCCTAAGGAGTTTATTCCTTAGGATCTCAAAGCTAGGCTCGTGAAGACCTTCATGGGGCAACTGGAATACTAAGGGCACTTTCTAAATAAGGAGCAATGCATTTGCTTCATGCAGAGATGCTGCTGCAACTACTTGTTTATTTTTTTATTTTGGATAGGGGGTTCTCTCCTTAAACTCAGCAGGGTACAAACAGACCCCACCCAGCTGACTGATTAAATTCATACCAACCATTTAAAATGATGAAAGAGAAAGAAGGACTTAAGCAAAGTGAATAATGAGCAAGTCTCAAATAAAAGACAGAAGTCAAATATTGAGAAAAGTCATAGACTTAACTGTCTTTTCATTGCATTTGGTAAAATTGTTTTTATCGATATAAACAAGTTAGAAGTTGAAGGTAAAAAGTTTATTACCCATACCAGTGTCACTCACTGAAAGGAATGGGCCAAGGTGGTCATACTGTTGGAAGGAAAGAAAAAGCAGCCTTAACCCTCCTAACATTCCCATTTAGGTTAGTTGGAGATAAATTTGTTTATTCATCCAGTCTTTCTTTCATTCCACAAATATTTATGGAGCATTGAATGTTATATGGGAAGCACTGTACTAAGTATGGAGTGGAGGAAAAAACAAAAACAAACAACAACAACAAAAACCAAAGTAGAAAAAAACCTATTTACAACAGCATCAAAAAGAATAAAATAATTGGGGATAAAATTAAGGAGGTGAAAAACTTGTACACTGAAAACTACAAAACATTGCTAAAAGAAGTCAAAGAAGATACAAATAGGTGAAAAGGCATCCTGTGTACATGGGTTGGAAGATTTAATATTGTTAAAATGTCAATAGTACCCAAAGCAATCTACAAATTCAATATATAATCCCTGTTAAAATCCCAGTGGCATTTTTTGCAGAAATAGAAAAGAATTTTTTAAATTCATCTGGAATCTCACAGAACCCTGAATAGCTGAAACAATCTAAAAAAACAAGATCAAAATTGGAGGCCTCATACTTCCTGATTTCCAAATGTATTACAAAGCAGCAGTAATCAAGATGTCTCAGTATTGGCATAAAGACAGACATATGGACCAATGGGACCAAATACAGAGCCCAGAAATAAGCCCATGTGTATATGGTCAAATGATTTGCAACAAGAGTGCCAAGACTACACAATGGGGAGAGGACAGTCTCTTCCACAAGTGATGTTGGCAAAATTGGATGTCCATATGCAAAAGAATGAAGTTGGACCCTTATTCCATATGCAAAAATTAATTCAAAAATTAATTAAAGACCTAAGAATAAGACCTAAAACTATAAAATTGCTAGAAGAAAGCATAGAAGGAAAACTTTAGTGCAGTGGATTTAGCAGTGATTTCTTGGCATAATCTCAACCATGAGATATCACTTTATACCTCTTAGGATGGTCACTATCAAAAGAAAGGAAAATAAAATATGTTGGGGAGGATATAAAGAAATTGGAACCCTTGTGCATTGTTGGTGAAAATGTAAAATGGTGTAGTTGCTTTATGGCAAACAGCATAGAAGTTCCTCAAAAAATTAAAGATAGACTTACTGTATGATCCAGCAATACCACTTCTGGGTATATACCCAAAAGAATTCAAAGCAGGATCTTCAAAAGATATGTTCACACCTATGTTCATTGCAGCACTATTCACAGTTGCCAACCTAGCAACTCAAATGCCCATTCACGGATGGATTGGTAAAGCAATTGTGGTATGCACATATAATGAAATATTATGCCACCTTAAAAGAGAAGGAAATCCTGTCACATACTGGGATAAACCTCAAGGATATTATGTTGAATGAAATAAGCCAGTCACAAAAGGACATATATTACATGATTCCATTCATATGAAGTAAAGTAGTCAAAATCATACTTGGAATAAAAAGGTGGATGTCAAGGGGAGGGAGGAGGAGGAAAGGGAGGTGGAGGAATTAGTGTTTAATGGATATAGTTTCAATTTTGCAAGATGAGAAAGTTCTAGACATCTGTTGCACAACAATGTAAATATATGATTCTTCCTACTAGGAAACTACTTTTAAATGGTTAAGATGGTAAGTTTAACATTATATGTTTTTTACCTCAATAAAAACCAAAGTGGATATTGGTCCCTACCCTCAAGGCATCTTGGAATCTGGTTAGGAAGATTGAGCTTATTTGTGATAGAGTTTCTTGTGGGCAGGAGGGCTTCCAGGAGGAAGTGGGTCTGGGCTTTGTTCATTCTATCCTTTGCGCTTGGGGGGCCTTTCCACTTTCTGGCTGCTGCTGAAGGAATTCGTGTTTTTATAACACGCTGCTCCAGTAGGGAGTGGATTTTCTTTGGGGTGTTGGAGCAAAGGCCCATGGCTTCACTGGCTGAATTAGCAGCTCTCTGCTCAAGGCCACTATTTGTACAACAGGCCTGTAAACGCACCTCTGCTCTGCGGAAGAGCCCTGATGTAATCCAGTGTTGGGCATCTGGGCCTAGCTACTTCTTTTTCTGCTTTGTGTTGGGTTTTGATACACATCTGTCTATTTACTTCCAAATTCCAAAGGAGAACTGGGCTCATAAATCTCCAGGGCACCCAAATGCATTATGATTTTACCCACTAGAGTCGTTACCTTAATGTCTCTCTAATTATTGTGTCTACTTACCCTGTAGATACCCCTTGGGGAGGAAGAGCAAAAGCAGCGTAGGACAACCACCTGTGCTGCATTTTCTTTTGTTTTGCTTCTGTCTGGCTCATGCATGTTCTCTTTGGGAAGGAAAGGTGGCTCATTTTGCCCTTGGGTTACTTCTTACCCTTGCTCTGCTTTGCTGGGTACCACAGGGGGCTGTCACCTGTAGGAGCACTTCCCTGGCCAGAGATGGAGTTTGACCAGTCGGAGGCCTTGGCAGGAGACAGGAAGATGGGGACAAAGGGGAAGCCAGGTTGTCTGTCCTCATCCCACTACCTCATCCATCATCTACCTCTGGTGGCTTCTCTGGCGGGGGCTGATCTCTGTGTGGCTCCAACTCCTGTGGCATGTGGCCTGCCAGGCTCTTATTGTTTGTTGGGGACCCTCATCCCAGTCTTCCATCCTCTTTTCAGCCTGGGAGCTGTAACGCCTTCTTGCTGCTACTGCTTCCTTTCTATATATTCAATTCCCTGCATTAAATTCCTTCTTTTGTAAATATCTCAAGCAGTTCCTATTTTCTAGGTTTGGCCTTAACTGATATAGTTTTTCAGGCCTTCAGAAAGCCCTAAATAGATCTTTTGGGGAAAAAACCCCCACAAAACTATTGACTGAAGGAAAACAAGATTGGAAACCAACAGGGTCAATATTGGTGTGGCCACACATTTCAGTATTAGTTGTAGGAGAGCACTGTTTGCTGGGTCTGGAGCCAAAGGTGCAAGCAGTTGACGACAGTGTGAAGGTAAAGTGATTCCTGTTTCTTAAGTGATATTTTACTCGTGGTAGCACAGACATTATAAAATGAGATGGAAATGGATGCTGGAATCTCAGACTTTATTTTAGGTCACTAAGATTATAAACATGGTGTTTTCGTATTATAGAAACTTCCGTCATCATAACTCAGCATAGTTACTCTATCCAGTTTAATAAGACCGTATTTATTATATGAGCACCTTGACACACTGGCATCAGGCCAGACATAAAGTAGAAAGAGAGCCCAGTGCAAGTTAAAAAGAAGTCTTTTGATTGAGAATAAAAAGATTAAAAACTTATCTACAGATTATACTTATATTAGTCTGTGGCCATTTTTGTATTTTATTTGAGATTTAAAAAATTATAGTAGGGTTATTAGGAAAATTGTAAATGATGGAGTCTTTTAATTTATTATTTTATGAATCTCTTATTCCCTTTGGGAATATGTTGCAGGTGCCCTAACACTCCGGCAAATTCCCTGTTAGCTTCAAGTGTTGGGCATTCCCATTCAAATTTAATGTTCAAAATTTGATATTATTTTCTTTCTTTCATCCTCCTTCTCAGTTTTTAAGCTGACACTGGGTAGATGAGAATATAGTGTTTCCCTGGTACTCATGTAACCCCATCTAGTTTTCCTAAGGGTAGACTGAGAGAATGGCTGTTGAGTGGTATAGAAAACATCAAAGTCAAAAGAAGAACATATTCAGCAATATCGATTCATTGGCTAGACAGGGTTTGGGGGTTCGACAGCTAAGATCACTCAGTTCTTACCCTCACAGAGTTTGTAATCTCCTGGAGAATACAGGCAATGAGGATGGTAACTGGGAAGTTTCAGGGACTTGGAAAGCAGAGGAAAGGTCTCTGGATAAACTTGGTCAGCTAAAATTTGAAAGACAAGAGGAATTCACTTGGTAGGAGTAGAAATAGGAGTATTCTGGGCAGAGGCACCAGAGTCTACAAAGGTTTGATAGCACGAATGTGAGAGAACATTATGTCTTATGGAAAATGACACAGAAGTATTTTAAAGTTGGATCTTTCTAAAAGTAAAATAACAGCTTTTTTAAAAAAAATGGTTGTTTTTCTAACCTTGCCTAGAAGAGGATCATTTTGGTACTGGTTGTTGTTCAACATGATTGAATATGATTGGGTGTTATTACTTGCTGATGGGACTTAATTTTCTCATGTTTAAATATGATCCATTATCTTGTGTCTAGAACATATTAAAATGACTTTAAAATGAGGAACAAGGGAACTCTGGTTATTTCAGCGCAAACGTACTTGTTTATTGAGCTGAAATGAAGGGTGCTGGGGGATATTTTAATACTAAGATTATATAGATGCTAAAATCTCAGAGTTATAGGACCAGATCAGCCTTTTGTGATGGCTGAGCTGCTCAGACCCTAAAGGTAACTCAGTGTTTTCTATTCCTCCCCCTCCTAGGCTTATTCTGTTTGGTCTTTTCTCCTGGCTCTCTCTTTTTCTTTTTTTCCTCCCTTTTTTCCTTCCAACTCAGAACTCATCAACTTGCAATACCCCTGATAAAACTCATTTATAATGCTGACCAAATTTTCTGGCTTCAGCCAGCTGTTCAGTTTTTTTCTTGTGGAAGGCCCCAAACTCTTCTCACTACTTGTTCTGAAGATAAATTAGCGACTTCTAAATAATGCAGTGAACCCTAATTCTCTTTGATTAGTAGCGAGTTAGATGATAGCGACCCATTGAAATTGGCCATCAGCATAAATAATGAGTGAATGAACTGATAAAATGCAAAGTCACCGGCCGTCATAAATCAAATGAAATCCACTTTCTCTGGAAGTCACTGAAATTAGAAGTCCATGCTCCTATTAATTATTTTGCCTTCTGAAGACGACAGTGTTATAAATCAGCCTTGAAAGGCCCTTCACTTAGAAAGCTGAAGGAGTACGGCTGCCTGCAAATTGCTTTGTGTACGCACCTAATTGTTTCTTAAGTAATCCACCTTTGTAGTGTGGCTTCAGGAAACCAAGAAGGTCCCTTTGGTTGAGATCCATGAATGTGGCCTTAGGAAGGGCCTTGGGAAGGTCCAAATTGGAATGGGCAGTTATGTATCCCTTCCCTAGAAATGACATCCCCACCATGTTCCTGGTATTACCATTGAGCCCACGTCACGTGGGTCTGGCATTGGAGGAATGGTTTGCTATGGCATGATCCAAAATGCTGGCCCTGGGCCATTTCATCATCGTGTTTCAACTTAACTTCCAGCCAGGCCTGGAACTTGAATTCAGTGAAAACCAAGATTTTTTAAACACTGGGCAAAAAAACAGAGACTGAAAATTCTGAATTCTGAGGTTCACTTTAAGAGTTGTTGTAATCTGCATACATTAGGTATGAAATGACACATAATTTTTGCTAAAAGGTAGGTGGGAAATTATATTCATTGAGGAGCCTATTTTGCAACAGACATTTAAAAAAGCAACATTTTATGGAAAAGAGGTTAATTGCATGGTAGGAAATGTTGTAAATTAGTTTCATTTTAGGACCACTACCTGTCATAGAAAGTTCTGAAGTTGAGACTGCTGATTTAAAAAGAAAAAATAAAAAACAAACAAAAACCCCCCAGAAACCCCAGTTCTCTCCTGGGGGTGGTTTCAAAATTTTAGTCCAGCTTTGAGATATGACCCTGGATTGTTAGAAAATCTGGACACAGCTGACAAGGAAATTATCTGCTTTGCACTGAGTGTGGGTGGGTTTTGCAGAGAGATGGGTAGGCAGGTTTGTGGGGGTGAAGGCACACGTCAATAGCAGGCGGCTCCTGAGACGTTAGGTGCTAGTTAGGTGTACGGTGACTGTCCAAAACTAGCTTTAGTTTGAGCTTCACAGAGGGAGTGGGATGGGGACAGGGTTTTTAAGGAAAAAGCATTCTTTTCTCTTTTTCTGAACATCCTACCATCTGCTGCAGGCCTGCCAGATTCCCCTGGTGGCCAGTAGAGTAAA
Source organism: Mirza zaza (assembly GCA_008750895.1). Classification (NCBI taxonomy): domain Eukaryota; kingdom Metazoa; phylum Chordata; class Mammalia; order Primates; family Cheirogaleidae; genus Mirza; species Mirza zaza. The sequence goes on from VSMD01052671.1 coordinate 53,312, forward strand.
TGTAAATCCTGGCCTTGGAAAGTGAAAATTATCTCCTGGATTGTGAGAAGCATATTCTCTTACTTCTTTGTGTTGTGATAATGTGGATGTCCTGGCATGTCTTGAATCGTCCACCTAAAGAAGGTGTGTGTGTCTGTGTCTGTGTAGCTGAAAGAACAATCTAGTACTGAAGTGAGCGTTGTACATCCTCTCCTGTGAGTGCATTCTGGTGTTGGGGTTAGTTGCTGTTAGATCGTTTGTGAATCTGAATAAGCCATTCTGAAAACTAAACTTAATGATGTATAATTGAGCATTATGTCATGAAGTAGAAAGGAGCAATTATTCCCTGGGATATTGAATACTGAATGCAAAGATGTTCTGGGTTGTGTCCTTGAAACCGGCCAAGTCTGTAATTTCGCAGTGATTCCATAAGCTATCCCACGACAAGGGGATGAGAGGGCGTCCTAATCCCTCGGGCACGCCCTGCAACTGCCTAATCCCAGCTACTGGGCATCCCCAACTCATGTCAGCTCCCTACCCACAATAGTAGAATTCTGCTTATGGCAGAAGAGGAGCCGTGGAGCAAAATGCAGCCCCTGGTCTTCCTGACTTGCTGTTGGAAGTCCCGGAGACACCTGCTAGTGTTCTGTGCTCCAGGACAGAGCAAGGCCTCTGGAACATTCCGTGCCTACGAGTTGATGTCGTGCCTATGTTGGTCGTCTTTTTGCCTGGCTTGGGTGTTAGAGTTGTGGTTACCTGATGGGGGTGTGTAATAAAGATTTGTTGATTGCTGCACACACAGTGGGGGTGGAAGAGGAGAGCTAATTGGAATGAGTAGCTCTAGTATTTGTCAAATCTGCTTCTGACATTTGGACAGGACACATAAGGCCCAGACCATTCATACGACTGTCCTTCTGGCATGAGGCATTTATCACTCAAGGTTTATGGATTTTAAAATATCCTTCTTTTTCTTGAGTGATATTCCCTTGGGTGGTATATAATCCGGGTGACGTTATGTCCTGGTTTCCCTGGGATAGTCTCAATTTATGCCTACTTTCCTGGTATACTTTCCTGGTATACTTTCCCCTACCCATGTCTTTTACTCTCAAAAGTATCCAGATTTGGATGGTCACCCTATGTATAATACTGAAAAGGAATTTTTAAATTGGTTGTCCTAGTCTCATAGAAATAGTGGCATACTGAAATAATCAAGGCTTTGGAAATATGCAGACTTTAAACTTACTCCCTAGCATGTGACCTTGGGCAAGTTAACTTCTCTGAGTCTTTGTTTCTTTATCCAGGGAGTGAGGGGATCATTGTATATCCCTTGCAGATTTGTGCTGAGGGTTAAATAAAATAACATGTAAAGGTCCTAGCAAACTGCTGGGCACCTGGGTAGGTAGAGGATAAACATTTGTTTTCTTCTCTTCCTCTGAATAAGCCAAGAAACTTGGTAGGAAGAGGTGGAGGTCAGGGAAGGCAGAGCCTTTGCCACATTTCTGAACCTCATTTTAAGTCGATGCAAACAGTTCAGTCAGCATCAGCCCAATTTAACAAAGAGGGACAGGAAAATCATCCCCTTGATGCTCAGGTGTGGAGAAAAGATTGTCCCCTTTGAGTAAAAATCCTCTCCTGCAAGGTTCTTAGAATGTCCCATAATAAGAAATGAAGAAAGATATCTGCATAAGAGAGAAAAGCTGAATTTGCTTTTTGATCAGACAAAGGATTGATTTAGCATTTCTAGCAGAAAGAGCAGGAGACTTGCCAGAGGTGCAGTAAATGGCTTTGCCTTTCGTGGGGAATGTGATGGGGAGAGTAATCTATTGGCATTGGAGCCTCCATTTCTTCATCTGTGAAATGGGGATAAAGAGATTGTCACAAGAATTAAATGAGGCCATAAATATGAAGCAGTGTTGCAAACTGTAGAGTGCTGGGCCTGTGTGGCAAACCATATTTTCCTTGTTTATTACAGATCTAAAGCACCGAATGATCTGAATATTAGCCCAGAGGTAAAAGAATCACATAAGGCAAAAGTGTAAGAGTAGACGCAGGTCTTTAAATGGTATTTATTAACACTCTTGCTCTCTTTCTCTACGTTGCAGGAGGGCACGTACAGCTCTGTTCGCCTCACCCTACAGGGATTGGCGATTTTAAGCAACTTGTGTGTCTGTGTGGAGATTACTATTCCTCTTTCACATTTTTAATTAGAAAGAGAATAAAGGATTTATTTTCCTCAGGGGTTCCAATCCAGATGACTCAAAGTCTGTGGAATAAGGGTGCTGAGTGCAGGTGGCCGGGCCTGGCTGTCTGCTGTGATTCTGGCACCATGTGATCCCTTTGCTGCCTGGGGAACACAGGTTATGAGGCTCCCCAGTCCCTGCCCACTGGCAGTGCCCTGGCCCCTTTGTCTACTCAACAGAGGCAGGCACCAATGGGACCCTGCATCTCTCAGTAAATGGCAGTGTGCAGCTTACACTGGACCGGATGAGAAGATGCTCATGGCTTGCAAAGCTGTTGGAAGGAGAAGATAGAACACATCTGTGCATGCCCCCACCTGCTTCTCCTAGTACCTGCAGAGCCCTTCCCCGCCCTTCCACTCTCCTTCCCCTGCCCACTGATAATCCCAGCACAGTCCCGCAATGCATAAGGCTCTCCAGCCAAACTAGGTGGGACTCTGTGTTGCATTTATTTAGTTAATACTTTACACAGTACTAAATATGTACTGTGTAACAGCAGTGTGCACTGGAGCAAGTCACACCCTTAGAGAGCAGTAGAGCCAGGCTTGGAACTCAGCCAACTGACGCCACAGTCCTTGTTCTATGTTGTGTTGCTTCTCATGGTCCTCCCTTACAACTTCCACCTTTTCATTTGCCTGGTTTGTTTGTTGTTGCTGCTCTATAAATTTCTGAGAAAAGGGTTCATAAACTCTTATTTGGAGAATTTCTTGCTGGTAGTTTGCCCTTCCATGTTTCTTTATTTATGGCAAATTAAATTTTACTTACACAGGTGCAGCAGTCTCCATGCTAACAGCTAAGGCTCAGTCCTTTTTGGATGTTCTCTTCCCCGGATCTCTGCTGCAGAGATAACCACATCAGGAGTTTGCTGTGTTTACTTATCCTCCTTCTGTGAATTTATATACCCACATACACAGACACATTTATTTGCATTCTAAAAAATTTGTAGTACTCTATGCATCCAGCAGCTTGCTGTTTTCACTCAGTGGTATGTCTTAGCTGTCTTTTCATGTTGGTACATGTACATATACTCCCACTTTTTGATTTGTTTGGGATATTCCATATTATGTCTATGCCAAAGTTTATTTGGCCCTTAGCTTTCTGATGGGCATTTTGGTTGTTAGTTATTTTTCTTTGTCACATCAGTAATGAATGTCCTTGTTATGGGTGTTTTGTGCACATGTGCAAATTGTTTCTCTTGAGTATGTTCTAACAAGTGGGATTGCTTAATCATAGTGTATGCACATTTTAGATTTTGATGAATACTTTAAATTTGGCCTTCATGGTGATTTTATTTATTCACTCCCAACTAGTGATGTGCAGAAAGTACTATTTGACCAACTTCCCTGCCCACATTTGATATTATCACACTTTCAAAATTTTTGCAGTCTTTTGGGTATGACATGGTATATATCTCACTGCCATTTTAAATTTTCATTTTCTGGACAAGTTTGAAAATCATATTATATATTTATTGTTTATCTTTTTTTTCTAATGTGAATTGCCCATGTGAATTATTGGCTCATTTTTCTCTTGGCTTGTGTGACTTTTACTTGTTGGTTTCTAGTATGTCTTTATATATTCAGAGTATACTTGGCCTCAGTGTCTCATATTTCACAAATATTTTATTCCAATCTATTGCTTTTCTTTCAGCTTTATGGTACCTTTCATTACATACAGGTTTTTAATTCTGATGCTGTCAAGTTAACAAGTCCTTTCCTTTATGCTATTTGCATTTTGTTTAAGGCTTCCCTAACCCTTAAACCATAAACATATTCTCCTATATTTCTTCTAAAACTTTGGTTGCTCTAATTTTACTGTTTAAGGCTTGATCCATTGAATTTTTTTCCTTTGGTGCATGGTTTTATGTCTATGTCAAGATCAAAATTAATATATTTTTTCCCCAAATGGACAGTCAGTTGACTCAACACCATTTTTTTAGGTCATTTTGGTAACTATTTTAAAATACTTATTTTCATTACCTGTAAAATTTCTAATTATACAGAAAACTCAACTGTCTATTCTGTTGCTCTATTGGTCTGTTTGTTTGCTATTAGAATTATTAAAAAATAGTGTCTAAACTGGCTAGCAACATTTTATAAAGTTTTTGAGAGGGGTCAGTCCGAGAGGTCATTGAAGCCTCATCTCATGTTGTTGGCTTCGACTGAACGGTTTTCTCTAGAGCCTGAGGACTATGGTTCCTATGTTCTTGGAAAGCTGTATTATTATGATGTTTCTAACTCATGTCTCAAAGCCCACTGTTGCTTCTTTAGTCCATTTTATTACTGACGTTGGGACACTTCTCACAGGCTTTACTTGAGGCTTGTGGGTCAGAGTGATGGGGTAGGGTGTCCATCAGGGGACACAGCTCCTAAGTTTCATTCTGCTATAAGTTCTGTTGCCACAGACAACTTACCCTCTCTGTCACACCCTGGGGAAGAGCTTGGACTCAGAGACCTGGGATCCTAACTTGCGCTTGCCACTTATTGACTCTGGGGTTTGGGGCACATTTGTTAATAGGGATATTATCAAACCTCTCAGGATGGTTTTAAATGAGTTTTATACAAATAACGTATAAGATAGCATTTTGTGAACTATAAGGCACTATAGGAACTAGAACTATATGCTAATATATGTAGGCTTTGTTTTTATTTATGTCTAATGAAGAGAATAAATCTTTGTCTCACCTGCCTCAGAGAGCTGTTCCAAGCATCAAATGGGATGTGCTTTGATAAAATTGAACTGCCATACAAATTATTTATTGCCGATGAATACCAACAGGTAGATTGGAATTGGCAAATATTAACCAAGCCCACGGTTACTGCAGTCGAGTAGGGTCATGTTAGTATGGTATCCTCAGGGGAGAATTGTTGGAGCAGGATTTATGGGGGGTCCTTCATCCTTTACCCACGTGGGTAAAAAAAGACACAGAGTTGGTTTTTTGAAGGTCTTTGGAGTGTGACTCACAGGAGCATGAGTGCTGTGTCGAGTTCTTATTCTGAGAGAGGCAAGAAGCAGAGTGGGACTGGGCGCTCGTTTTCCTGTGTTATCAGTGGCTATGTCCAGGTCTTATTTTTAATAAAAAAAAAAGGAAATTTGATCTTTGTTTATAAATTGTGAAGTGTTTCTCTCATTTTCTTGCTGTTCTTTCCCCCACTTTCACATCGAACCTAAGTCCAGCGATAATCAGAATAGAAGGTCATTGAATATTAAAGTGAAAGACCAGATAAAGAAAAATGATAGCTTTTCAGGGATTGTTATTATTAATATAATGGCAACAGTCTTCATCTGTGTCAGGGGGGAAGGTGCTAGTTGTGGTGGATTGTTATCATAGTGGCCCCCAATGAACCGCACCTCCTGCTGCTCACGCCTCTGTGTGGTTTCATTTCATGTTGATACCGGACTGCGCCAGGGGGACATTAGCACGTGTGGGTGCAAGCACAGCCTTAGTAAATGCTTGCACGTTGGGGCTGGTCTTCTGGGATGCTTGCTCTTAGAACCCACCTGGCAGGTAAAGAAGCTCTAGCCAGCTGTTTGGGGGCAGAGGTCACAGCCTCTCGCCATGCCCACCAAGACATCTGAGATGTAGGTGAAGCCATCTTGGACATTCCCATCCCTGCCACCATCTGACAGCAAACACACGAGGGGATTCAAGGGGGACCAGTAGAGGAACTGCCCAACTGAGCCCCTATTAATCCACAGAATCATGGGCATATAAAAATAGCAGTTGTTTAAACCCACTACATTTACTATATAGCAATAGATAACTAAAACACTGGCTTAACATACACACATACACACACTTACTTAACTCACTTTAATGTTTGAGCATTAACTGGTTTTTCACATTTGAGAAGTTGGTATTTTTGGACTTGGGTTCAGGCTATTCTATTAGGAGACACTTAACTCTCATTTACCTCCTTAACTTAGTCTGCCCTCAAGAGAGACGTTGCATATGGGGTATGTCCATTTCGTTAAGGAAAGGGTAGTGAAGTAAGTATTTATTCCTTTCCCACTTAGGCTTGTTCCCTTCCCGTTAGGCCCCCTAGATCCAGAAGGGCCCACGGAAGGAGGTGGCTGGGTACGGATGTTTATTTCTGCAGCTTGTGTTCACGGGAACCTGGAAGAATTTATAAATCCATCATTTCCAGTCATTAGGCGATATGTTGGTCAGTACAGGAGACTCTCTTCTCATTAATTCAGGGGAGATTTACTTGTGTCACCCTCATTAGTATTTATGGGATTTATCCACATCAATCGCTAGTGCATTAACAGGGAAATAACTAAACCTCCCAGGGTTTGTTGGTGCTAATAAAATGAGCTGGAAGTTCCAGAAATCACCATGATCAGAAGTATTCTAAATCAGGGCCTGTAATTGATCCTTTCAAAGTACCCTCAGGATGTTTTCCCGTTTGCTTCCCTTCCGGTGGCATTTGCATATTAGCATGGTATCTGAAGCCTTAGGTGCAGATTTAGAGGGGAGTCCATTTCTTGCCATGAAACAATGTGGGAGAACCCAATGGAGTGTTGAAAATATTGCCGTCAAACCAGAACATCTATGTAAACAAAGGGTTAAATTTCTTATAATTCTTTTTGTTTGGTCCTGGCTTATATAAAAAAAAAAAAACCCGCATGTAAATATATTTTTTATGTATTCTGAACATAAAGATAGCTCTGTCCTACCATATTGATTTATTAGATTCTCTGACATTTTAGTTGTGGTCGTTATGTTATATTTATGAGATGAATGTTGGATTCCCTCATTATGTTATCCTCATTTATTTTACATACTTTTATGGCTGGTTGTGCATCGCTTTACAGTTAAAGCTTTATTGCAGCTGTTAGCGTTGGGGGGAGGGGAAGGCAAGTAGTTATTGATCAGAATTTACATGTTTACTGTTGTAATCATGATTTATTTAATCTGTTTGCACATATAAATATAAGCCCACTCTCTGAAATAAAAAATATATACTGTATCTATATTTTAGATGTATCTATATTTTAGATGGTGGAGCATTCCTTGCCACCCTCCTACCCTTTGGAGTGGAGAATTTGGGAATGATCAGGTGTTCTCCAGATCAGTACTTTGCTTACAGCCTGGTGGCGAGGAGTGTGGACGTGGGAGCCACACCGCCTGGGCTCACTGCTCACCAGCTGTGCTACCTGGGTCAAGGTATCTACCTCTCTGTGCTTCAACATCCTGTCCTGTGAAATGAGGATGATGTTAATACCTACCTTGTAAGGTGGTTGTGAGGATTAAAACAACATTGGTACAATTCTCAGAGCGTGGCGGACATGGAGAAATCCCATATGAAATGCTAGTCGTTAGAATTCCGATGAGTAGGTGCTGAGCCGGGTGTATTGGGAAGGCTCATTTACTTTCAGGTGGGGAATTTGACTTTAGTTTGAACACAGCAGGGCAAGGCCACGTAGCAGGGTCTTTGGTATGCTCTAGCCAAGAGAGAGAAGGATTCGTCGAGGTCTGAAGGTTAGTCCTGAAAATTGATTTTCTGCATATATTATTTTTAAAAGTGTTTTAATTTCAGGCTCGCCATTGGCTAGCTCCTGAGGATTCACTTTACTTTTCCTCAGTCTTCTCATCCATCATTTGGGTTTAATATTACCTCTCTTGATAAGATACTAGTGACACGGACAATGGATTAGAAGTCAAAAGGCATTTTAGAGCCTCAGGTCAGCCACTGAATAGCCTCACTACCTTGGCAAAAGACTTAACTTTTAATGGGGCAAAGTCTCTGCCTACTTTATAAGGTTATGTTGAGAACCAGATGATAGGATGTTTGTGATATCACTTTAAATACTGTAAAACTCTACAATAAATGTTAGGGAAATACTATTAATAACACCTAACAAGGTTGTTGCAAAAATGAGAAGGTATAATATTAACAGATATGAAAAGACTGTGCAGAAAGCAGGAGGTGCTATAAACACAGAGGACACAGTGCAGATTCACCCTGTGACCTCCTGAGGCTCTGGGTAAGGCCTCAACTGTCCCAAAAGACAGGGTCCCAGAGGACGCCCAGGCTCCCTGGATTCTTAGTTCCAAGGAATTCTACCCTTTTATTCAACCCACATGCTACTATTTGGCCATATCCCTGGAAGAAAGGTAACTCCTTCCCCTGTAATTTCTTTATGGTTTGCGAGTGCAAGCCTGAGTATTTTATCTCCATCATTTAATGGAAGCCACACTTTCTGCCCTAGTATCAGACACTCAGCATTTGCATGTTATACTTTACAATTTGGCAGTGATTCTTCAAAATAATTTACTTTTATCATCTTGCTTCGGATTTTCAAAGAATAATCCATCTAGCAAAACAGTTTTATCCCTTCTCTCTCTCTATATATATATATTCATTTTTGTTTTGAGGCTCCTTAGCAGATCTAATGATTTTTAATCAAATGCCTTGGCCACTCATCATAATTTGGTTTAGAACATGAATTATGTACAACTCACCATTATATCACACCTCCTGTGATAGGTGAGTGAATTAGAGATCATCACAGGATTTCCAGAGCCTTTCAGGATGATTTATGCCATTTAAAGAAAAATCTCCCAGTTTTCCTTCCATTGCTTAAAACATTTCTAGGAAAACCTGGGATTTTTCCTCCCATTCCTTTGATCCTCTACCTGAAAATGCTGTTGCTTGTAAAATGTTTCGCAAATCATTTGGCCTTGAAAATTTTGCATAGCTGAGTTAAAAAAAAATCCAAATTCAATCTCAAAAGCATGCTGAGTGAAATAAGTCATACACAAAAGAGTACTTACTATGTGTTTCCATTTATATGACATTCTAGAACTAATCTGGGGTGATAGAAATCAGAACAGTAGTTTCTTTTGGGGAGAGCCACGAGATAACTTTGTGGGATGGTGGAAATTAGTAATGTTCTAAATCAGGGGTCCTCAAACTACAGCCCACAGGCCATGTGCGGCCCGCCGAGGACATTTATCCGGCCTGCTGGGTGTTGTTGCCGCTGCTGCCTGTCCTGCTTAGCAGCCGACTGGTCCCGGGCCCACAGTGCGTATGTGTAGAATGTGTGCTGCACTCTCCAACGGCCTTCCAACGGTCTGAGGGACAGTGAACTGGCCCCCTGTTTAGAAAGTTTGAGGGCCCCTGTCTAGATCTTGAAGGAGGAGGTTCCATGGGTGTATGCATTTGTCAAAACTGATCACAGTGTACACTTAAGATCTGTGCATTTCACTATGCAGATATATCTCAATAAAATATGAAAAATTTAATCATGACTCACCTGTTCTTTACATGTATCATTTTAGACATATTTTTAATGATGATTAAGAGCCATGGAAATCTTGAGGCACTATGGTGTCTTTTTCTTACACCTCCTTTAGCCAGAATTTAAAGATAAATATATTATTATACTAGTTCCTCTGAGACACTGGAGGTTTGGGAAAAAATTGTTTGTCAACTCTGTTAGCCAAGAATTTTCAAGTAGGTACCTGCTGTCTGGGTTAATTCTTATAGAAAGCCATTACTCATTCTAAAAATGTTCCCTTTTCCTGCCATTTGACTTACATGGAGAAATAATTTCTAGGCTAATTTTTTTTTTTTTGGTACATCCTTCTGAAATACAAATTCACTTTTTGTAATGAATCATTATCATGTGCTACCATCAAAGGTTATTCACTGAAAGCTCAAGAAAAAAAGCAATGAAAACTAATTTTGATTGTTAATGGAAATATATTTTTAGTCTTAAAGAGCTTCCCTCAGCAATAATTATAGTTATGCCTCTTGGGTGTTTTTGGACTTTTAAATTTACATCTAGTAGCTCTTTTTCATTTAGCAGTTAATCTTTTAACGGAGTTCTGCAAATTCGTTCTTTAGTCTAGCATTAGGAAAGGATTGACAGATTTTATTTCTTCTCCTATTCCTTTTTTTTTTTCTTGCCCCTTTTCCTCGTGCTTGTGTGTGCCCAGGCTGCCCTCCTTGTTGGGTGACCCTGCATCCCGGGGTGACTGGTGGCATGTGCAGTGAGGGGCCAACTAGGGAAAGGCTGGAGATGGAGACTTTGTTTTCCAGTGGCCACTGGGCATCTGTGGCCCCTCGGGCTGCCTCTGCTCTGTGCCGCAGAGAATCGTGGCACAGGAAGTGGGTTCATCAGATGTGCTTGTGGGAAGTGGGCAAAGCTCCACTTTGTGGCCTAAGACTCTACAACACACACACGCTCAGCCTGGAGACATACTTGGCTGCCTGCTGCCTTTCCCTGGCTCCAGACGTCCGCCTATCCCTTGGCACGTAGGGAAACTGAAAATGACCAGATGCGAAGGTTTGGTAGCAGCTAAGGTCGCTTGTTGGTTTTGCTGATTCTTTGCTGATTTCAGAGAGATGCAGGGGCAGCTTAGAGGACGTGAGAGGAAAAGGGGTTCTGGCAGGCAGTTTGCTCAGGTTCTGCCCTCTAATTAAAGAACTGAGCGTGCAGTTAACCTGGCCGGCCTGATTACAGGAAGCTCAGTCACTGCTGAGGATCCCGCTCCTGGTGAAAAGTGACCTCACCCACGAAACCAGGGATCGGCCAGACTTTTGGGTATTTACAAAGCAGCGCCGAACATTAAGGAACAGTTAAAATTAATCCTGTGTACTGCAGCTCCTGAGAAAGCCAGCCCACATGTCAATAAATCTAGATCTGTTTGAAGCTAACGTCACTAAATCTTCTTCTTGACTGTTTGCTGGTGGTGTCAGGAGCTGCCCGGGAAGATGAATTTGAGGGGAGGATGAAAAAGGAACCATATTAAACTGCAGCTCTGATAAGTTTAGTTAAGAGGCAGGAGATGTGTCCTTGCCATGACATTCAGTGGCTGATATTTGTTTCCCTTTAAATAATATGCTGTACATCTGTGAGAATGATGGTTTGGGGCTGGTGACATTGCCTCGGCACCAAGGTTACTGCCTTCCGGACAGGCAGTCTCTCTCCTTTCTTTCTCTATCCCACACCCTGTCAATAAATATCCACTTGTCTGGGGAAGTGAGATACAGATTTTACAGCTGACACCAGAGCATCTTCATTTCTGCAAACGATGAGGTTCAACCCATGTAGGCACGTAGGGAAGGGTGGGGCATAGAGAGAAATTAAAGCAAGTGACTCCGTGGGAAGCAGTTTTGTTCACGAAACTGTTCAATGAACCCTGACAGCACCCAGTGGGGTGGTGCCGGCACTTTAAGGATTTATCCCTCAAAACCCCATTTTTACAAGCAAGATTTGTAAAATCTGGGGATTCAGGACTTTGGGTTTTATTTTCTCCGGCAATTCCCCTCTTTGGGTACCTTGTTTGGTCCTTGCTGTAATTTCCAGATCTCTGAACTAGGACAGTGATCAGTAAACTTTCTCTGTAAAGGGCTAGCTAGTAAAATATTTTTGGCTTTGTGGACCATACAGTCTGTTGGGGCTACTCAGCTCTGTTATAGCATAAATGCAGCCTAGTGCATGTGTCAGCGAGTGGCCGTGTCTGTGTTACAGACACCAAAATCTGAATTTCATATAATTTCCCAGGTCATGAAAGATTATCCCTCTTTGGATTTTTTTCAACCATTTAAAAATATTAAAACCATTCTTAGCTTGCAGGCTGTACAAAAATATGGTGGGCTGGATTTGGCCCACAGGCTGTAGTTTGGTGACCTCTGGTCTTTGATTTTGCTTTGTCTCGTTACTTTGCTTTTATCAATGTGAGAAGGTATCCCTTTTGGTAGGAGGATGCTGCCAACCTAAAGATCAAGTTCATGGCCATATTTAACCAGGAGGTATAGTGGATATGGATGAAAACAGTGCTGGGCTCTGAGGCAGACAGCCAGGCTCCCACACCAACCCTCTGTGAACACTTACTGGCTGTGTAGCCTCAGGTTGGTCACTTAACCTCTCTGAGCCTCGGTTTCCTTTTTCTTTTTATGAAATGGGGATAACTTTATTTGCGTTGCCTGTATTACATGCCTGTTCTGTGACCCAAGGAGCTAAGAGAAGTAAGAGTTCTCGGTAAACACTAAATCATTATATTAATGTAAGGCTTTGGAGTTATTTTATACTGCTTCACCAACTATAGGCTCTTCTTGCTAACTCTGTGGTTTATATTAAAGAATTATGTCGTTAGTATTTCAGCTGCAAAAACAGAATCAGAATTTGAATTGTGCAAGGAAGAAAAAAATCATTCTTGTTTTTTTCACTTCCTTAGACTCCGATGTTGGCTGAGTATTCCTGAGCCTCTCCCACTTTTTTTGGCTGTTTCTCCCAGTGCATCCAGGTGCCTGGTGTAACTGAAATGAGTGTGCAGTTTGTGCCACCTCACCCTCCTCTGGCTGCCTCATCCCAGCTTCCTGAAGTGACACCTCGCCCAGGAGATCCTCATCGGGGTCCTCAACTCTCGCGGCACTGTCCCGTGTGAATGGCTTGGCCCCACCCCGGGACCATGTCTTCTAGAAAGGATTTCCTGTCCTCCCAAAGATGTACAGGTTTTAAGAAAAAGAGTAAAGGCAAAGAAGGGAGGTTGCAGGTCAGCCAAGCAGGCTGTCTTTTGACCAGGGTGAGTCCCACTAAAATCACTTACTACTACCCAATGCGGGGAAGGCTTCAGGTATGAGCCAGGGGAGGTTCTGTGACGTTGTTCTGGCATGTGGCATCATAGGACTTTTTGTTTATTTCAGTCACAATGATGCATCTGTGTAGCCTGTTGCACTCTTAAAGCATTTCCATGTCCCCTGGCTCTTTCGATCTTTATAACAAACCTTTGAGGTACATGGAACATTCTAATCCCAGTTTGAAGCTGAGGCCCAGAGAAGTTAATTTACCTGTCCAGCGTCATGCAGATGCTTAATAATGCAGTTAAGACCAGAGCTTAGTTCTGGTCACCACACCCACCCCACTCCCAACCCCAGCCTACTCTAGGCCCCGTCACGGACTCTTGCCCTGTGTGCTATTCAGAGTCTTGAGGGTAGAGCACATTTACGTATGGATATATTGAACTAGCTGTCTTTGAGGATGTCAGCTTGCTTTATCTTTCCTTCCCAGAATGCATTTGTGGAGCAGGTTATTGAGCAAGAGGGTCTGTTATCACATATTTTCAGCTTCTCCTATTCTGGTCATACCCACGTTATGTAAATATGTATACCCGGAGTGTTTGCTTATTTATTCAGTCTACAGTGGGGAGACCCGGTGCATTACTGATTCCTGGGCTGTACTCTTCAGCTGAACACCTTCTGTAGCTGTTCATTGCTCACCTAATGAAGTGTGAGCTCTTCTGATTGGCTCTCAGGCTCTCCGTAATCTGGTTCCAGCCTGTCTTCCGTCTCACCTTCCATCCCAGAGGAAGCCAACCTGCCTCTTCTTGACCCAGGCTCACTCCTCCATCTTCTTTCTCCCTCTCTAGGACTCTGGGATCCACCACTCTCTTGTGAATGTTTATTTCTCCCTTTCCAAAGATAATTTCCTAATAACCTGTCATGATGGATGTGCTTTCTCTTCTCTTAAAACAAATTCTTGGTCCTATCTCACCCTCACACTGTTGTCCTCTCCTCTCTTGCTTCCTCATTTATGTGGACCGGCATTTCTCACCTGGGGCTCTGGGTGATAACTAAGCTTTGATGTCCTAAGGTGGGGGCCACATTGTCACCTGGAAACCACATCTGGCTGCCATCTGTTTTTGTAACCCTCATGGGCTAAGGATGGTTTTTACATCCTTTAAAGGTTGGAAAAAACCTTTTTAAAGAGTAATTATTGACACATGAAAAATACATATAAAATTTAAATTTCAGTATTATTGGAACATAGCCAGGCCCATTCACTTTGGCATTGCCTCTGGCTGCTTTGGCACTACCACAGCAGCATTGAGTGGTTGCCACAGAGACCACAGGGCTCTTTATAGGAAAAGTTTGCTGACCCCTGTCCTAAGGCATCGATTATGTGTGATGATCTGACTTCTCTGCATTTAGAAAGGTACCAGTGATACACCACCCTTGGGAGTATTGAGAAACCAGTCCCAGAAATGATACTCTGATTCTGATGAGGAGCCGTCATTGAAAGAGACTGACTCCTTTATTCCTTAGAGCTTTGCCAGGCAGATCCTGGAGCCTGTCTCTCTGCTGGGACGTGTCCTTTGAAGCTCTCCTGTGACTTCTCAGTCAGCACATCTGGTGGGGGCCTCGAGGTGTCTTTTTTTTTTTTTTTTTTGAGACAGAGTTTCACTTTATTGCCCAGGCTAGAGTGAGTGCCGTGGCGTCAGCCTAGCTCACAGCAACCTCAAACTCCTGGGCTCAAGCAATCCTGCTGCCTCAGCCTCCCAAGTAGCTGGGACTACAGGCATGTGCCACCATGCCCAGCTAATTTTTTTCTATGTATATTAGTTGGCCAATTAATTTCTTTCTATTTTTTTATAGTAGAGATGGGGTCTCGCTCTTGCTCAGGCTGGTCTCGAACTCCTGAGCTCAAAGGATCCGCCCACCTCGGCCTCCCAGAGAGCTAGGATTACAGGCGTGAGCCACCGCGCCCGGCCGAGGTGTCTTATTATCCCGTCTTCTCGGCATCACTTCCCCTCGTCAACCAGCTTCTCATTCTTGAAATTCTCCTTTCTCTGTATGTTTTGTTGCTGTGATCGCTCCTCTTCTGTCTCATTACTTTCCTTCTCTTCTCATTCACTATAGATTTTTTTTTTTTACATTTCTAATATTTAGTAACCACCCCCCTCCTTGTTATATGGTCGTCTTAACAAAATTGTGACTTCCAGTGCTGTCTCTAAGCTGATGATTTCTAATTCTCACTCTCCAAAGTTCTAGTCCTGCGTTTCCCTCTTTCTCCTGGGCATCATTTTCGATTCACTGCTCCTCTCGTAGTCACTTCTCTTCTGCCCGTGACACCATCTTGCCTTCTGGAGGTTTAGAACCTCAGTTTTCTGTGATATATCTCCTTAGCTCCAAATAGTTCGTGAGTTGCCTAATCCTTGAGGCTGTTTTCCATGTCCTTCTCTCCCTCAGCAGTCCCACCATATGCTTAGCTCTCCCATACCTTTCTCTTTCCCAGGCTAGACAATGATGGTTTTTCTAGCTCTTTCTCTTCTACCTTCCCCCGAATGCAGGCTGCTGCCTGACTCTAGCAGACACTAGGGGCCCGGTTACATCCCCTTAGTGCATCTCTGGTTTCTGTGGTGTGTAGTGTTCCATGTGGGCTCAGACTCCTGCTGATGGTGTCTCAGCTCAGGTTACTCCATGAGTCTGTCTCCTGTCTGCCCCAGGAGCCAAATGGATCTGTGCACATAAGCTAAGTGTAGCCTGCAAGTGCAGTGGAGCCAGTGTACCCAGCAGAGCAGCCCTTAGCTGATGGGGGACCGAGCTGATGGATAACTGCCCTGCCCCTTGGCCCTCACACAGTCAGTTCCTGGAGGCCTTCAACATGCTTTCTGGGCAGACTGGAGAAGGAGTCATACCCCGTTGCCACGAGCAACACCTTGGTAATGCTCCCTGATGTTGGAATTTTCCTCCTCCTCCTCCTCTCTCTCTCCGCTGTTCTCCTGGGTCATCTCCCAGATGAGCTTCCTACGCCGATGTCCTCATCTCAGGCTCTACTTTCAGGGCCATTAACGCTAAGACACAGACCCATCTTCTAAAAGCTTCCACTTGGACATCTTCAGCAGTTTCGCAGCCTCCCAATATGGGACTGGTTGTGTTCTGAAATCCTAAGTTCTCTAGGTTGATGTGAGCCTGTCTCCCCAGGATCATCATCTCCTGCTCACTTTACCCTTTGCTGCAGTTGGACTGTGATCCTTAAGGGCAGAGACTGTGCCTTGTTCATCTTCCTTTCTCCATTTGCTCAATAGCCAACATAGGAGGAAACTGAATATAAATGTGTATTTTTAAGTGAATGAATGAATACATTGAATGTGTCTTCCTTCACATGGCCATCTTTTGAGGCATTTCTCCTCCTCATTCTTAGTAGTGACCTTTCCTTCCACTAAATTTACAAAATACCCCATCCCTGCCTTTGTATGGTACCTCTTGATTTCTACTTTGCATTTATTTACAAGTCTTTGCTGCTAAAATATAAATTCCTTGAGGGAAGGGATCTTGCTTTATGTTCTTTATACTCCCCCACAGCTCTCATGGGCATGTGGATAATCAATAAATGCTGGTTGAAAGACTGAGAGAATATCTCATTACTTCTCTAGGCATTCCGGCTCTTTCTGACTTGTTCTATTCTCTGTTCTCCACACATGTCACATGTTTCCTCATTCCCATTAATTGAGGCTATTTATTTCTCCCTTGATTCTTATATGTGCTTCTTACAGTGTTTACCTGTTTACCTATGGAATTTTATTCATCCTTCAAGACTGAGCTTAAATACCATCTTTTTCATAAAGCCTTTCCCAATTTTCTCCCTTAAGCCATTGCCTCTTGCACACTACACATCTGTCATGCATTTATATTATTCTGTTTTATTTAGCATAATTTTATTTGGCTTATTGTCCTTCCTTCTTGGAGATAGTAAGCACCTTCAGGGCAAGGCTGGTTATTCCCTTGTTGTATCCAGTACCTTACTCAGTGCCCTGTAATCAATGCGTATCTGTTGGAATGAATTAATTCGAATAGGTTAAATTATATCATCATGCCTTTGCATTCACATCAGCTTAACTGGTGCCCCTGACCTGTCTTTGTGTGCATTTCCTTGAGTTTCATTTTGGTAATGGAAGAAATATCAGGCAGAAGGAAAGATAAATATCTAGAGCCGGTCAGCATGATCTACTATGTTTGAACATGAATATTGGAACATAACTTGTAAGAATGCCATTTCAATTATTTGTAAAATATTTAAATAGTATAATCCAATTTACATTCTATCATTTCTAACAGCTGTAAAATTTACTTTATAACAAAGTTAGCTCAATCACTTTAATGCAGTCTGGAAAAACAGTACAAATGAAAGCTTAATTTGTATTTAATCTCCCCTTTTGTTTCTACATTATTGCCTTCGAATCATTCCTTTTAGTGATTGAGATTTAAACCAGAGAGAGGAAAAAGGCTTGATGAAATATTTGAGAAGAATATAACCCATAATGAAAAGTTGGAAGTAAATGTTTAAAAATTTCAACTGGCTTTGTTCTTTGGGGCTTCAATTCATGGCAGTGTCTTTGTTATAAACCCAGGGTATGAGGTAGGTGGCTTACTTTGTTAGAATCAAAGGACTATAACTCTCAGGTGTTTAAAACTAGACGATTCATTTGGAGCAGGTTACAGTTACACCCTGAACATGAAGATTGACAGGGAGTGCAAATGTGAGTAATTATTATTTAGAGGGTTGATCATACCTGTATATTTCCAAATGGCTTTAAGATCATTTTGGTTAGGTTTTCTCTCTAAGCTCTGGCAGTCTTCCAGCTAATGTCATCAGCAGGGAGTAGAAGCAAGGAGAGGTGGCAGAATTGTGGCTATCCATGACTCTCCTGTCCCTGTATGACATTAACACTGATGTGGGTTCCAGGAGAGGGGAGAGTAGCCAAGTGATGTGCTAGTTCTCAGGGCAAAACAGCCCTCTCTTGTTTCTCTGCCTTCCAGGTATTATTGGCAATATCTAAGACGTGTTACAGGGGCCCACACATGTCCTCACCTGAGCTCTTCTTCTCCATCCCCAGATTCACCATAACCCCCACCCCCTGCCCCAGCAGGCCTCTTTGAACTTGAGAGGTGGCAGATGGAAAGATGCCTCAATGAAGGGTTCATGTGCCATGGACTGACTTCTAATCAATAAGGAAAAATTAATTTAGTGAAAGTGGGAGAAAAGAAGGGGATTCAAGCTCATGTGGCCAAGAAGAGGTAGAGCAGACTCTAGCCTCTTCCACTTCAGAAAGATGATTTCAGAAGGATGCGTGCGATCGGATGGGTCAAGTCTCTCAAGCGCAAAATGGCTAAAGAGGACTTTCACCCAGCGCCAGTCCAAATGTTCTCAGAAAAGAGGAAGAGAGCAAGGCATCTAGACACTGGTAACTACAAAGGACCAGGTTGTAGAATGGGATAGAATGGTTTCGGAAATACTGAGCTATCCTTACAGAGCACATTCCTCCCTAATATGTCAGATGATCTTTGTAGCAACTCTGTGATTTTGGCCCACCTCGGAGTAGTGACCCTACCTCACAAATGAGGAAACTGAGGCCCAAGAATTTTAGTGACTTGCCTAAGGTCCCACTACTAATAAAAGGCAGAGTTAAGTTTCAAAGAGGCCCAGGTACTTGGCTGCACAATTTTGTGCTGTTTCTATAACATTATGCTGTAAAATGTTGGCAAAATTTTCACCAGTGTTATCAGAAGATCAAAGCCACCCAGTGAGCGGGGATTTATAAAATATGTATATATATATATTTTATAAATGTCATATACTAATGACAAAGGTCAAACAATGGAAAGGTAGGCCCCTGCTTCACTCACTGGAGTGGAAGGAAACGCAACTACTCAGATTACAGCTTCCATCTTTTCTGTCAGTTCACCTCACTGGGCACCAGGGTGTCTGGGTGCCATGTCTGTGTGTGCACGTGCAGATAGACAGGGAATGTAATCATGAAAAATTATTCAGTATCAGGGCAACATCCTCCTGTCCACTATCCATCACCTGACCCTCCAACAGCCCAATCATGGTGGACAACAGTAATGTGCTCCCCATAGCTCCCCGTGTTTGCTTTACTTGGCCCGTGCATCCCAGACAGGGAGAGAGGACTGCCGGTTTCCCCACCCTGGCAGCTAATTGGAGGACAGTGGTGACAGTTACTACTGCATCTCCAAACCGCTTCATGCTGATTGTGGTGAGATATTTCAAGGTACAGACTATAGGGAAACAAGTCTGTTCCTTCTTGGAGCTGTGGATTTAATGAAGAAGACAGAAAAACACTTCTGTGGCAGAGTCAGTGATGGAGGGGTTTGGGGAAGGACGAGAGGCTTCCCACTTACGGAGAAAGGTCGGGAGGTCATTTCTTTCTTGAAGCAAGAGAGGATGCATCAGAATTAGCTGTGCCCTACCCACAGAATTCCTCATTCAGGAGGTCTGAGGTGGAGTCCAAAGATTTGCATTTCTAACAAGTTCCCGGGGGGGGAGGGGGCCAATGCTATGGGGTCCAGCAGCAACACACTAGAACCACTGCCGTGCGACGCCCATAGGAAGGGCAGGGCCTGGTTCTGTATCACAGAGGGGGAAGCCAGAGACCTGGCTAGGACAAGTCATCTTCCCAGGGCGGTCGGGTTGCATCTATATCCTGGCTGTTTGAATCCCCAGTTCCCATTCTCTGCTGCAGTCTCAGCCTTCCATTTTACATGACCGGGATCGGTGGAACTCGTTCCCTGAGAGAAATTGACTTTCTTCTTATTGCTTTCTTGACTCTCTTCCTGTTGACATGGAATCCTCTGCCACAGGGTGGTGGAGGTGTCTGCCTTCTAGCTGTGACTTAAGCATCCTCCAAAGCCATCCCCTGAACTCAAATACTTCCCACATGAGAGCTGACACAGCCTCTCAAATTCCCACCAGTAGAGTCACCCTCTTAGTTAAGGTTCTGATTCTAGGTTGTTTCCTAGTTCGTGCATGAGCTCTTGGATGGCATAGATCACATCCTGTTTGCTTTTATAGCTCCATACCTAGGGCAGTGCTGGACTCACACTAAGTGGTCAGTAAGTTGGGTGGATGAATGAGTAAGTGAAATATGTTCCTTATAGGTATAAATTAGACCCATGAACTGGGTTTATATTAGTCTAACAGGCAAACTATAGAGAGAAACTACCGCCTTGATGTTCCTATGATCAGTGTGACCACACAGGTCCCAGGGGTAAGTTGTTTTCTTACTGTCCTTAACACAAATGATACAGACTGGAACTTTTCTTGGGGATAACACAGGATGTCAAGAGAGTACCAAGAGTTTAGTCAGTCTGGCTTACAGAGCCTGGGGTTCTCATTCTGACTTGACCAGCCACTTCCCAGGGTTCTGGACATTGCCAGGTCTGTCCCACATCTCCTGGATCCTTGCTTGGTGGCTTTGCTTCCATGCAGTGGATTCTTTCCTTAAGTTATAGCACCTCGAGCGCCCTCCTAGATAGTTACGCCTTCCAGATCCAGGCCCAAAGAGAGATACTTCTCTCAAACTGACTTAGGTCTGTTCTCTTGGATATTGCTTCTTATCTGGAGATACACCTGTTCCCCAGGTGACTACTAATAGGCATAACCTTACTACTCATTGATCCTGTAATCCCTTCCCCACAGGGGTGTAAACCTTATCTTCACAATATCCTAATGTAGTAGCAGTGGCCTCTTTGTAACTTGAGTAATGCAAGGTGGCAGTGGTATGAGGAGCAGGTTGGCATTTTCTCACCAGAAGCAGCAAAGTCCCAAGTGTAAGGGCCACAGGTGTGAGGGACCAGGAAAAGGGACAGAACTCCTGAACACCCACCTGGCTCCTGCAGAATTTTGCTTCCACCAGCCCTGCCTGCACGTACCTTTATCCTTGGAAATGCCCTTTTCCTGTCACCAGGTTCCCGCTGCACAATGAGGGGGGGCATACTTTAATTACCAGCTACCTCGAGTCTCGGGACCTGCATCAGCAGTCTGGCATTCACGCTGGTCATTTACTGCCTCAGATTCTAAATAACACAGTTGTGCTGATGGAAAATGCCCACCAGGTCCCCATTGATGTCACTGCTTGTTGTTGCACTAGTATCTATGCACCTGTTTCCAGCAGAATATCAAGTCTGGGGGAGAGACCTGAAGGAGGCCAAGGGGAAGCGGCCTCCTGCCCCTTTGTTGGTGACTTTCACACCAGGGTATGAGGTTTGGGCGCCTTGAAGTCTTACGAAAAGCCACAGGGGTTGGGGATTTTGGGGGGAGGGGTTTTATTTATCTTTTCCCTGTTTGGCGATTCTCAACTCTGAATGTACATTTCTGTGTCTACATGCCATGTTGATTTACTTTTTCCATTTCTTAGAATGATGCAAAATATCTGAGTTACAATGAATATGGGACTGTATTTTCTGTATTTCCTTTATTGAGTATCAGAAAGTTATTTGGACAAACAACTTGTTTGCCATTCATCCGTTATAATTTCCTGATATGATTAGCTTCTTCCGCATATGTGATTCTTAAGAGCAATATAAAATTTCTGGTGCTGGCCATATTCTTTTAGATTTATGCAGTAGGTGTAATATTTAAGCTAATTTTATAATGTTTATTAAAAATCATTGCTGTTTGTCACTCTGATTCCTTTGTTTGCATGTCATCAGTGCCCAATGAGTAGTATGCATTTTCTCAGTCATTGTTAAAACCCAATGTATGGAAACAGTGTTTATACCAGCAGCTGTTACAAATCTGGGGCTATGGATTAATGTCAGTTTCTGAATGTAGAGTGCTTTAGTTAATTCTACCCAAGGACAGATGATATCATCTAGGAAGAAGGAATATATTAGAAACTGTCAGCCAGAAGGTAGTAAAAGGAGGTGATATGTTATAAGGAGTACTAAAAGGTCATTCAAAGAAGAGATATTGCTAATAACTCAATTAAAATTTTCACGCTGACATTTACCAAATTTCTGTGTAAGCCCTAAAACATTTTCAAAGCTAGCTAAATTCATACCCTAGATTGGAAAAACAGGGGTCAAATAGGATTCACACAATTCCTTTGTGAGATGAACAAATTGGGATAATCTCCTTTTCCAGGAAGTTCTGGCCAAGTAATTCATCAAAACTTCTTTGACATCTAGGGAAGAGAAAAGAATGTTGTAAGTACATCCCTTGACTGAGGATTTTCCCTTTCCTCTGCTAGGTTTTGGGGCCAGGCAACGAACTCATTTGGCCTTTGACTTTCAGGAAGACATGATCTTCCAGACTGGTGGTGGTTGTGGTTATGCTTTGTATTTCACTGCCTGGAAAACAAAAGGATCCATGTTCTTCCAGGGAGCCAAAAGCACAACAAAAGGTAGAGGTCAATGCCGTTGGGTGAGCTGTTCTTGGAGTAGCAATGCCTCTAGACCACACAATGGGATGTGGCCACCATGGCTGAACAGTCAGGGAGCCAGGACAGAAGGTACGGGAATGGCAGGGTCATGAAAGGTCATCTGACCCACCTGCCTGCTGTCTTATCTGGAAGGGACGATCCCTTCTTGAAGATGTTCTCACCTAGCGTCCACCTGGCTTCTCTTGGCAGCTCTTTCTAGTGTTCAGTCACTCTTGTAGTTCACTCAGTTCTTCTTCTGGTCTAAGGAATAGAAGCAAATTTGTTTTCTTGGTATTTTTTCCCATATTCATAAAGAAGAATATATACGGCATACGTAATCAATATGTATGTCTGTATATATTTAATAATTGCTTTAGCTGCTTACTGTGTGCTTGATGCTCAGGATTTAGTGTAAGGGGAAGTAAACGTAGTTGCTACCCTCATGAAGCTCCTTGTATAATGAGATTAAGGGTGGTTACATATCACACTACAGTCAATGACAGGGACAGATGTCAGATCACAGCAGGGACGGGACTTAGGGGGAAAAGGACATGGTGCTATGGTGGGACCTTGTTTGACTTCCGGAATATGAAAAGACTTCCCTGATGAAGTGATGTCTCACCTGGGAGGTGAAGGAGGTGGAGTTAACTAGCAAAGAGGAGAGGGAAGAGCATCACAAGCAGAGGGAACAGCAGGTGCAAAGACTCTTGACCAGAGGGGGCTTGGTGATTGTGAGGAACTGAGAAGAGGCCTGAGTGGCCGTTGAAGAAGGACAGGGGCCGAGGTGAGCATGGGGAGGTGGGGGGAAGTCCATGGAAGGCCTTACACGTGGTAGTAAGGAGGTTTACTTTTTAAAGTGTTAAATAATTACAAAGATTCTATTCAAGGCAGGGCAACCTTCCTCTACTCTCTCTAATATCTAATTTGTTCCTCTTCAACTCTGGGGACCTGTATTGAAACCTTCGGCCAAGGATTTCAAACTGACTGACGTTCTTTTCTTTCTAGTGTCTCCTTCAGAGGGGTTTAGCATAGAACTGAGAACAGCGGCACCAAAAACTTGCTATGGGCGTCTCAAGGTGGGGCGTCTTAGAAAGAGTCAGAAATGATTCCCTGTTTGTAGCATGTTTGAAGACAGAGAGAGATGTCTGTCTTTGCTATGTCGTGTGTACACAGGAGGCACTTAATAAGTGATTGCTGATGAATCAGAGGTGACATCCAGCTCTGAGGGATGAAAAACTGCATTCAATCCTTTCCAGCCATCTGAACGTTGCTGACGAAGAGGGCCTGGTGGGGGGGGGGGCCCAGCCGCATGTGCTCCGCGGTCCTGGGTGCGTGCTTGGCCACCCGACGCCAGCTCCGCGATGGCACATTTGTCTTGTTAAGTGTAAGCTGATTCCTCTCCCCCTTCCAGGGCCCTCCTGGTGGTGGCTGTGGAGGACAGGGACATGCGGTGAAAGCCCAGTTATTATGGCCTGTAAAGGGAGGTGGTGGCTGCTGGGGAATGCTCAAATGAAGACAAATGCATTGTTAAGTTTTTATGGACCAAGGCTGCACTTTCATTAAATGTAATTTACATAACATAACTAATGTTCAAGGCCAAACAGTCCTTGTGCCCCAGTGACAGCCCCTGACAACCCATGGACAACAGCCTTGCCTAGAGCACAATCCCTTAGGTCAGGAAACCTCCTCCTTCCCGGTGCTGGCTCAGCGTTGCTGCGTCGTCTCGTTTTGACCTCTCAAACTAAATGCTGATGACATCAAAGCTACCCGTTCTCCTCTGCAGCAAAGCAGCCAGGCACCCTCTGGGCAGGTTCAAGTGCCATATTCCTTCACCTTTCCCCGGAAGGGCTTGGCTTCCTGGTCTGAGCCCTCCATAAGCCCTAACTGGGAATTTTCTTCATCTTGACCTTGTGAGAGGTTCCTGGTTGCCCCCCAGTTCCCAGGGCTGATCCAAGCAGGCAGGAAAGTGCTGGGTAGGCTGGCATTTATCCTCAACAGCACGCCCAAGAGGGGAGGGTGTCCAATGACTCTGTCTGGACCTATCTTCGTTACATGCCAATACCACCAGAGACACTTTGAAGTCAGGCCTCTCCACCCCTCACAGCAAAGCCATTACCATTTCCTCTCTTTGCAAGCGTGAGTGTTGGGCATCGCATGATGGATTTTTGCTCGTAATCGGAACATGCTGCCCATTGGTCTTTAGGACACACTTTTGTGTTGACATTTACAAGGTATGTGTCAGGCCCCAGCGGAGGTACAGAGCGAGGGGATGAAAGGGGGGGAAGGGGGAGGAGGATCATTATATTCAATTTAATGATGACAATTTCCCTCCATTTACAACTTCCAGAAGTAAGAGACAATAGATATGTGTCTTCCACTTGCATGTACACTGAAGGAGATGACACGAGGAGATTCTGTTAGCGGGAATGGTGATATATTACCTTAATGATTTCATTGCTTGCCAAATAAAAGAGAAATTCTCACTGTAGTACAGAGAGCCCTGTCCTCATCAAGTTATTCATTGTGAGATGTTTGTTGTTAAATCGGAGGCGTAAGGAGGAATTCTGACATTCTGTAAGATGCTTTGGGATTTTTATTTTATTTTATTTTTCTTGGCTGCTTTGACAGTCTGGTTCTTCTCAGTTTACTGGACGTGCACAAGCATTTGTATACCTGATATTGAAGTTTGTTAATGGATTTGGAGAGCTCTTAGATTATCTGGGCAGGTGGGTGTTGAATCAATGGAACATGTCTTAGAAGAGTTCAGTGAAAGTTCTCCTCCATTATAATACTAGTAATTGGAAGGGCAGGTGACTCTGTGTGTGTGTGAGTTGTGAATTGTGGATAATGAACAGACTCCCAGTACTGTGCATACGAGCTTTAAACTGTGGTGGGCTCCTGTAGACTGGGTAGGATCTGAGGGGCTATATTCTCAGGGCTGCTGAGGCTGAATAATCCAAATTATAGACAAGGAGGAGTCCAAGGTCTTAGTTGAAGAGCAGCACCAAGTGACAAGTCCTATGACCCAGGAAAGGCAGGTGGCGATCTAAGAAGAAGGTCAGAAGCTGACTTGGAGCCAGCTAGGATAAGATCTTGGATAGATGGCCTCATAGGCTAGACCTACCAGAGCCAGGAGTGTTGGAAGCTTCTAGATTCCATTATTATGTGACTGTGATAATGGTTGTTTAAAGTAGTGATACAGGGCCCGACAGTAACTCCAGGTTTGGCATCTGCCTACTCTCTGTAGCCTGCTTTTTACAGCAGGTCATCCACGTTTCCAAAGCAGCAGCGTCATGTTTGCACAGTAGAACGTGAGAGTGGAAAGGGACCTTTCAGGTCATGGAAGTCACGAGCATTATTTCCAGCTCAGAAGACGGAGGCCTGGGGAGGACAGCAGGTCTGCCCAGCGCCTCTCAGGGCTTCACTCTGCTTCCTTACTCCATGGTGTCGCCACCACATCCTGTTGCCTTCTATTTATTTGATTAAAGCAGTCCTCCTAAAGCGGGGCCGTTTGTGTGCTTGGCAGCCCCCTTCCCGAATGTGCCAGCCAACTCTAGAGCCTGACTTGGTGACCCTGTTTGGGACATGTGGAGTGAATGTGAACTTGGAAAAAGAGAAGAAAATAAGAA
This sequence comes from Mirza zaza, assembly GCA_008750895.1. Lineage (NCBI taxonomy): Eukaryota > Metazoa > Chordata > Mammalia > Primates > Cheirogaleidae > Mirza > Mirza zaza. The sequence continues at coordinate 79,114 of VSMD01052671.1, forward strand.
ACTTGGGGGGTGTTAATACATTTAATTTTGTTTCCTTCTGCCCCAAAGCTGTGGCTGAAATCTCTTCTACATAACAGAAAGTGACAACCCATGTCTGCTTGTTGACATTGAGCTGCAGACAGTTAGTTACCAGTCTGTGACTAGATAAGTACCTGAGCAGAGCATAAGCATTTAGAAACTTTTACAGTAGTTTCACTCAGCATGACACTCAAGCATGTGATTGCTGGGTTTGTCTTGTTAAGCAATGTATGGACCAGTTTGCATGTTGTCGAACCTACGTGATGAATTACGTGTGGTGTGTACTGCACATCAATCATGTACAGTAGGACCATAGACTGGACCATGACACACTGGGGAGAAAATGACCCTGCACCATATAACTGGAAAGAAACTGGGTGAAATCCTTGATTATGTAGTCTAGTAGTCATATTTTATTAAAAATATTAATGATATTGTCATATGAAGCTACTTCTGACCTTATAATCACATATGTTCTGTTTTGTTGATTTGAGAAGGACTGAACTAGCCAACACCTCCCCCCCGTGTCCCCCCGGGGGTCAAGCAAGTTGAGTGATAATCTGGGTGACAGTGTTTTTCTCTATTTAAAACTAGCTAGCCTTGCATGGCTATTTAACTTGCTCCTTTGGCCTCATTAGTATTATCCCGTAATCAAATGAGCTAATTAAGTTGTTTCCTATCCACTGATCAGAGAATATTAAAGCTTGGAAGGTGACTCTAGCCATGTTCTGCTCCAACTACCTCATTTTTCATAGTCAGTTGAGGCTCAGAGAGGTTAAGTAACACATCCCAGGCCACACAGTTATTTTGCAAAAGAATTGAGACCAAACATTGGGACCTTCACTCCTTAAGTCATTGTGCTTTTCCACTTTACTCTGAAGTTCAATAAAATCCTTTTATTTAGAGATACCCAAGGGGCATCTTTGTCATGTTAAGTTATGGGTCCCTATTTGATAGATGACCTAGAATGGACAGATTTTATTTACCAAATAATTATAGATGGGTGTACCTTTCAGAAAACTCAATACCTGAAATTATGAACAAAGGAAAAGAAGGTTTTATATAAATATAAAAAAAGATTTTATATAAATACATAATTTATATAAATAATAGCAAAATAATGTTTATTTATGAATGAAGTCCTATAAAAATGCTTTGGAGAGAGGTGGTGACTGCTATTCTTTATATTTTGGTCCAAAAATGAGGGTAAAACTTTACGTAAAAGTATGTACTAATGGAAAATTAGGATGTAACTTAGAATATATTGACTGAAGCACATTTTAAGGACTGTATCTGTAAGAGAAAATGAGATCTCTTCTACGAATTAAAATAGGGGGCACTGGTGAAGGCCTGGGTAGGTATTCACCAGTGTAGAGATGATGATTGTCTCCCCCAAACATCATCTCTACTTTAGCAGGTTTCAGTGTGGTATGAGGTATTGGCAAACTATGATCCATAGGCCAAATCCTGCCACTACCTTTTTGTTGTTGTTGTTAATAAAGTTTTATTGGAACACAGCTGTATCCATTCATTTACTATCATCTATGGCTGCCTCTGTGTTGTAACTTTCCATCTGGGTAGTTGTGGCATATGCTTTGTGGCCTACGAAATCTAAATGGTTGCTATCTGGCCCTTTATAGAGAAAGTTTGCCGACCTCTGGTCCAGACGCATATTTGTTTCATGTCACTGATTCTACTACCATCAGGCAGGGGGCTTCATTTGGAACCCCACCTCGCTGAGTTCTGATAAGGAAGGAAGGAAATGAACTTTAATCACCTTGTTCAGAAGCCTGTTTCAAAATGCAGTTTTTAGTCTCCCGATGACCTCCCGAAGATCCTAAGAGAATGAAATTAAACACCTCTGGAACAAACATTCGATCTTTTTATTTTTTTCCACTTTCTTAAGAGAGTAATAAATATAGTCAATGACTCCGGATTCTATTACTATGTAAGAGCTCTTTAAAAACATCTAACCATCTGCTTAATGGCCAGTAATACGTTTCTAATGGTCACTCTCGATAAGACACTTTTAGTTCACTACTGTAATCGTTGTCCAACAGCCAAGAGGCTCCTAAAGTAATATGATCAAAGGCCGGTCCCCCATTCTGTGGCAGCAGAGGCCTGGCAACAGTTCTAAAGAGAAAAACAGAGATTTCTGAGATGTGAAAACTCTTCTTTTTCACGAGGCCCTGGGCATATGAGTGCGTGATCCACAAGTAGTGTAGAGTTAATACAACTTACAACTTTGATTTTTTTGGCATTTATATGTCCAGGTACAATTGCAACTAGAGGTCAATTTAATATCTGTCCTTTCCTGTCAGATGACATACACTGAACTGTTGTCAGTGGGAACCCTGCATCCATGGTCTGGGCCCAGCAGCTGGTGACAGCTTGGCAAATTATGAGTTTCCTAGCTTAAAACAGACTAAATTGCAGACAAAACAAGCCATCAGCTGAGTAAATACTGTATCTCTGTTTAGCTTCTGTAAGAAGAAGGAGATTAGCATGAGTGTTTAGTGTTCATAATTACTAGTAGGAGGCAAATAGTAGGCTCAGGCTGACTGGAGATTGTTTCATTATATCCAATTAACACCCACTTGATTATTCTTAATTACTTCTGCTTGATGACAGAGGAGTAAAGATGTCATTCTTCAAACGTACAAATAACAACCAGGTCATCAATATACATATATTTGTGATATCATATTCTGCTCACTTTGGAATGCCAATACGGTCACAGCAGAAGGATGGAAAATGAAATGCCTGCTTATTCGAGATTTTTTTAATTACTAAAGGGAACTTAGACAAGATGCAAAAAATAGATATTAGGATAAAAATGTGTTTTTTTATGGTAATCTGTTTAGAAATGTTTTCTTTGAAAATGCCTCACTATTTGTGTGAGAATTTGTTTTCCCCTGTCCATTGACTATAGCATAAAGACCAATGATTATAAATGGAAGCAGCTGAATGCAAACTGTCCAAAAAAGAGTGATCTCTCCTCTTCTCTCTGTCTCTCTGTGTCATATATGTCTATATATGTTAATGTATGTCTTTTCTAGATGTATGACATGTATCTATACCAGATGGTATGAATGGAAATCTCTGATTCAAGAGTGTTGTGGAGTTTTGAGAAACTGAGACAAAGTCATCCTCTATCTGAGAACCTTAATAACCTACCTGGTAAAAAATATGAAATGTTGGCAAGTGATATAATCTCCCAGGCATGTACAAAGGATAAATACAATAAGTCAGGTTTTTAGACTCAAACATAAAATTAGAGCCACCATTAGGGACACTAGAAGTCATCTTTCCTTTCACAACAAAACACATGAATAGGTTCTTCCCCTTCAGTTTTCTTGAGTTGGAAGGAGTGGGCTGTATAGGATAGCCATGGGGGGGCATTCCTTGCTTTTCAGAGCAGAGGTGGTTGCAGTCTTAAGTTGCTCCTCCTTCCTTGCTTGTGATGTCAGTGATTTTGCACTGGAAAAGAAATTGGATTGTGATATTTTTTTCTGGATCAAATTTAGGTATTAAATCATTCTGGGTAAAGAGTGAAGGAACTTAGTAATGGCAAAGAATGGTGAGATTGGGTGATTGTGCCAGGCCATTCTTAGAACTGGCGACTGACTAAAGATCAGAGCTAGATGTTCATGTTCTTTGGCACGTGGCTGCCAAAGAAATCCAGTTTTAGCCCTTGAAGTCAATCAGCAGTTTGCTGCTGAGCACTTGCTTGTACATAGCATCAAACCAGACACATGTGGGGGTATAGAAAGAGCCAGGCTCTCCCCAGCTGGAGAGATAAGACATTTCCATTATCTGGTTATGCTTAATGAATTGCTAAATTGCATGGTTCAAACTATGAGCTGTAGAGATTTGGCAAAGAGGGCTGGACTGAGCAGTGGAGAATAAGACTTTAAGACTGGGACCTGAAGAGTGGGTGGATTTTAGCTACTTTGAGGATGTTCCAGCTATTGGTGGTTTACAGGCTGGTGGGAGAAAGACCTGTTCCATGGAAACAGAAACATGGCCCCCTTATCCTCTGATGCAGACTGGCCCAGGTCTGTGCCCAGGCCCAAGGCTGGGGAACCTTAGTAGATCTCACAGTAAGCACACATGGGATCAGATCTTGAGATGGAAGCTGTCTCAAAAAGAGAGGGCTCCAATGAGATGGTGTTAATGAGGATTCCCTGGTCCCTATTTCCATTATGAGGGAAGAGACATTAGGCAATCTGTCAGAGTCAAAAATTCATAAGTATATTTAAAGATTTAAGCCTGAAATGGAATATCTTAGGCAGTCATTTGAAATCTCTCTCCATATATATGTGGCGGCTGATATTTAAAAGGCACAAAAAACATTAAAAATTACCTTGGGAATAGCATCCCCACCCCTGAATAATAAAGAGGTAATATCGGGGAATAGAGCAGTGTCGGGGTAATCGGTTCACACTTGACAGATGATGGTCAAGGCCAGGGTTGCTCATCTTTGCTGGTGAGATGAGACTCTGATGCCACTTTTCTCAGAGCTGGACAGAAGGGGTTGCCTGGCAGGTCATGTGAGGGTCGTGAAGTTGGCTGGGGTTTTGGTGGGTTTGTTTACTTTGTGTGCTTGTGTGTGTGTGTATTGGTGGTGGTGATGGTGAGGGGTTCTGCACCATACTTCACAGAATGCAAGACGATTGATTCAGTGCACACAGGTAAAAGTTGGGGAATGCCAGGTGGTCATGGTGCAGTGTAGCGTAGAACTTGGTCGAACTGAGAAAACTGCCAGGAAGCTGCTGAAACATCCCTGGCCTTCCCCACATGAAGAAACAAGAATGGATTTGGTTTAATTACTGAGGACATGTGTTAGCCCTTGCTACTAAAAGTGTGGTCCACAGGCCCGCAGCATTGGCATCTCCTAGGAGGTTATTAGAAATGCACATTCTTGGCCCCCATCCCAGTCCTGCTGAATCAGAATCAGCATTTTGACAACATTCCCGGGTAATTTGTAGGCCTCCTAAAGTCTGAGAAGTGCTGCTTCAGACTTCCCTGCTCCTGTTTTGAATCATGGTTGGCCCTAGTTCTGTCATCCCTTAGCTAACTAGGGGAATGTGAGCCGGTCCATCCCTGGGACTCAGTTTCTCACTTCTAACTTGGGGGTGTTGATGCCTGCTCCACCTACCACCCCAGACCTTTAGGGAGATTAAAGGAGACAATGCAGATGAAAGCACTTTGTAATGAGAAAGCCCTGCAACAGTGGTTGGCAACAGTAGCTGTCCTTTATAACTACCTAGGGAGCTTTAAACAAAATGCTTAGGCTCCACCCACAGAGCTTCTGATTTAATTGGTTTGGGTTGGGACTGGCCATTGGAGCTTTTTAAGAGCTCCTCTGTTGATTCTAATGGGCAGCAGCCAGGGTTTAGCTGGTGTTCTTCAGATCTTAATTGCCATTATCCTCTCTCAGCTTCGTTTCCAGAACCTTGAGAAGGCTTGGTATGGGTGGTGGTAAAGTAAGATGTAGCAGGAGAAGTTGCTGCCAGTAGCTCCCCTGTGGAGGTGGATGGGCCTATCCTTTTTCCCCAGAAATGCCACTACTGGGAGCATTTTATTTGCACATTTGACTTGTCATCTCCAAGTCCTATGCATGCCTGTTTGTGTCCTTGTGCAGGTTGGGTGCTGCGAGCACTTGGAAGGCAAGGACTACCCTAAACTTCTAGTCTGATCCAGCCAGCATCTCACCCAAACAGGGAAAATGTGTGTGAGGCAAGAGTATGGGACTGAGGAGCAGGGGACCTGGTGCCATGGTCTGAATGTTTGTGTCCCCCCCAACCCCCACCAAATTCATATGTTGGAACCCCCAAGGTGATGGTATTAGGACATGGGGCCTTTGAAAGGTGATTAGGTCATCAGAGTGGGGCCCTCATGAATGGGATTAGTGCCCTGATAAGGCCCCAGAGAGCTGTCTTGCCCCTTCCTCCATGTGAGATCATAGCTGGAAGGCACCGTCGATGAACTAGAAAATGGGCCTCCATCAGATACCAAATCTGCTGGCACTTCAGTCTTGGATTTCCCCAACTCCAAGACTCTGAGAAATGCATTTCTATTGTTTATAGGACACCTGGTCTAAGATATTTTGATATAGCAGCCTGAATGGACTAAGACATCTGGGTTTGATGCTAATGCCTTTCTGTGGGTCTCACCTGTTTGAACTGCCTGGATCATAAACTTGGAAACAGGTAAAAATTGAAATAATTATGTGTGAAAGTGCCTTACAGATTATAAAATGACACACAAACATACAAGTGTGCTTTGTTAATTTTGAGTGGTGAAATCATGTAGTGAAAGAATGTTGACCTTCATGCCAGGGGAGTTGGCCCCAAGTGGAAGTAGAGCCGCCTAACGTAAGAATGACTTATTTGATTAACATCTGATGAGTGCTAACTGTGTGCCTTTTCATTTACACTTTCAACAAGTCTTTCCTGTGGGTCTGTTACATTCTAGTGTTGGGAAACAGCAGTGGCTAAAACAGGAAATAAAAACAATAAAAGAGCAGCCGGTCCTCATGGAGCTTATGTTCTCGACTGTGCTGTGGTGCTGGGAGCACAGTGAACCTTCGGGAAGCAGGAAGAAGAGTGAAGACTAACAGCATGGGAGGGAGTAGAAGGGAGGTGAGGTTGCCATTTATAAAGTGAGACCTGGGAGAGCCTCTCTGGTGAATGGTGTTTCCGCAGAGCCCTAGAGGAACGGAGTGGGGGAATGATCTGGGTGCCCGTTGAGGTAACAGCAGGTGCAGAGGCCTGGGGCCAGAGCTCACTGGAAACTGTGCAGTACTGTGAGTGGGGGAGGGACTGCTCCAGAGGCCGGGTCATATAGGGCCTTTCGAGTCCTGGGCAGGACTTTGGGTTTTAGGAGGGAAGCCACTGGGAGGCTTTGCACATAATTTGACTTGAGTTTAAGCTCAGATTGATCACTCTGGAAGCGGTGTGTGTGAGTGTGAGGGTGGCTGCCATGTGGCTGATGGGACATGGCCACTTTGTGGATGTTTAAAAGGAAGAATCGAAAGGATTTGATGACTAGAAATGCCATATGAGAGAGAGAGGAGCAACAGGAAGAATGGAGGTGCCACTTACTGGCAAGGAGGAGCTGGTAGGAGGGTTAGGAGGGGCAGGTTTGGAGCTATTAAGAGTTAGGTTTTGGGTGTGCACAGTTCGAGGTGCCTATTAGCCATCCAAGTGGAGATATCAAGAAGGTAACTGAATTGGGTGGGGGGAACTTCCATCAGTATACAGGTGATATTTAATGTCACAAGGCTGGATGAGATCACTTTATTCTGTACCAGATCAAGGAATTAGTGTGACAGTGATGATCAGTGGGTTTTGGTGCTCATGGTGCTACTGCTAGAACTTAATCAGCTCTAATGTTCTCTGATTTCATATAGTGCATTTGATCATTATATGCTCTGCTCTAATTTTGAATGCATTTTAATATCCATCAGTTGCAGCAAAAGGAAGAAAATATATTATTAACTGAACCCTTTAGCTTCTGTCAGTCTGTGCAAATTCCAGTGCACACTAGGGGAACCCTTACTCCCGATGGCTGGGATGTCCTTGAATTGGATCAGCCCATAGAGCTCCGGGTTGTGGGGCCTGGAAATCTTGGCCTGCTCCTCAGGAATGCAGCACAAAGCAGGATGGATGAGATATTCCAATTCATTACTTACAGGTGTTCTTTAAGGGAGCGCTTAGGAAGTTTTACTCAATTTAACTTAAGACATAAGTAATACCGTTCCCAATTCAGGGCAATGGCTTAGAACTTGGCTCAATGTCCTTTTTACTAAGTAATTATCCAGATTTCCTTACTAAATGTTATTTTATGTATTATGTTTAATAGCCTCTTTCTTTCGGCTATGGTAGGATGGTAATAGCAGCTGATAATGTATCACATATTCATCTTAAAGTTCTGCCTCGGGCACCTATGGCCAGCACTGAGCGAAGCTTCTGGTCAGGACTCAGACCAGTTCCATAGCCATGCACACTGGCCCTGGGTTGCTTTGCTTCTTGAGGGGCCTCAGGGATCGCAGATAACTTCTTAACCACTAGAGCATTTAATAATTCTTCCTTTAAAGGTTTTGGGGAGCCTAAGGAGCTCATCTGGCCAAGCTGCTCCTTTGCCACAACTCAGAGTCCCCTTTGGAAGGCTGTGGGTGACAAGAGAGCCGTAGTGGAGAGGATAATGGTTAGATGTCATAGATGCCTGATAAAAAGTCAGCAGCCACCACCATTGCGCCTCAAGATAGCCAGTTCCATTCAGTGCCCTGGAGGCTGGCTCTCAACAAAGGTTATCTGGGTTGATCTCATGTGGTGGGAATTAGGGTATTGATGTTGTCTGTGCAGTGTGTCTGGTGAAAAGCATGTGCATTGCCTTCTTCGTGATAACCTAGTTGTGCAGTCTTCCAGTCGGTGCTGAGCACCTACTGTTTGCCAGCTGACTCCCTACAGAGTTGCGTGCTCAGTGGGTGCCAGGCACACAGAGGATACAGAGTGTCTGTCGTCATCTCCACCTGCCCTGAAGTTATGTTCTCCAGACAATCAAGACTAAAACACACACCCAAAAATATGCGTGGCAACCTAGGAGAGAGGGGCATGGGATTGGCCACGGTATCTATCAACAGGTTAGATGTATTTCCTGCTCTCAGAGAGCTTCTAGTTTCGTAGGGAGGCAGATTATATTTATGTGAAATGCCAAATTACAGAATAATGCTTAGTGTGAATTTGAAAGCAGGCAGAGCTTCCGGGCACTATGAGCATGTGGCAGCCTTGCAGCTGCACATGAGAATTACCTGGGGAGCTATGGAAGACTGGGACGCCTGAACCCAACCCTAGACTCATCGGGCATCTGTGTGTTGAGAAGTTCCCTGGGTGATTTTGATACATAATGAGCCCTCCAAACCACTGCTTTGGAAGCATGGGTGGGATGTGGGCACTTAGGAGGAGGTGGGAATCGCAGCCTGGTGTGAGAAAGGTGCAGGGATGCCACAGGAGTACTCCAGGACTCCTTGGTACAGTGACTGTTGTTCCTTGGGCTAGGGGAGAGGACTTGTTTGGATGAAAAGTGGAAATCCAGTGGGAAACAGGCAGCTTTCTGAAGAATCTGGAGTCCTAGAGAAGAGACTGAATTTCATCCTGGAAGCTATGGGGAAATCCTGTGGTCACCACCATCCTTTATAGAACCTTACTTCCAATAGTGAGTGTTTGCACTGTAGTCACTCGATGATGGGCAGCTTTTGAGCCAATGAATAGCATGAGAGAAGTGGGGTTTTAAGAGGAATCTGACTGTTAGGTGCCTAGTAGATTCTAGTGGAGGGTACCTAGTGACAGAGATTAGCTAAGACTAAAATTGTTTCTTAAAATACCTCCACGAACAAAAACAAATATTGATTGAGCCCTTGCTATGTGCCAGGTTCTGTCTCAAGTCCTTTACATATATCATCTTCGCAAAAACCTTGTATGTACTCATTGTGTTGCCATTTTACAGATGAGGAAACTGAGGTATAGAGAAGGAACTTGCCCAAGGTCACACAGCTAACTAGCTACAGAGTCAGAATTCGAATCAGACTGCTTGACCCCAGAATCTGAGTCAACCACTGAATAACCACTCTGCTATGGGCACTTATAACTCCTAGGACTTTGGCAGTGATAAATGGAAATGGACACTGAGAGGCATGATATAAAGAGCAAACTTCAAATCTTGCATGACATTGGAATAGCTTGAGCATGCTTAGTTAGGAGAATCCCCATTGGGAAGAGCATCTTGCACAAAGGAATCGCGTGGGATTTAGAATGGCACGTGAGGGAAGGCAGAAGGCCTTTCTGAAGCAGCAGGTACATGTTCAGAAGATGGGAAAGGAGGTAGCATAGGAAATTGCATGATGGCCCTGCATGTACTCTGCTAAGAATGCAGAGGGTGTCGGAGAAGTGAGTATTGTGTATGAGTAGAGCATCAGTTTCAGAGTCAGATAGATGTGGGTGTGGGTACCTGTCTACTCTGTACCAACCTGTGACCTTGGACAGTTGATATATCCTCTGCACTTCAGTTTTCTCATCTGTATGTTAAGGATGTTAAAAGCATTCCCCTCGTCAGAATATTATAAAGTTTGAGTTAATGGATAGAAAGTAGATGTAAAATACATGACATAATATTATGCATATTCCATCAATACCAGCTATTATTACTATTACGATTCTCATTATTACAATCAATCGTGGGCATTGGAATGAAATAATGAGAGCACTGTTTTGGAGAGAATACTTTGGCGTTAGTGGATCTAACACAAACTTGGGGGCTGCTTAGGATTCCAATTCTGGCTCCGTCACTTACTAGCTGTATGATATGGGGTAATTTACTTAGCCAATTTCTCCTCTGAAAATAAGGAAAACTGTTACCTACCTCGTAGGTTTATCATGATGATTTTGTAAGTTAGCACCTATAAAGCACTTAGAATAGTACCTAACACACTCAGTTGTTTATTGGTGATGTAAGAGTTGTTTTTCTTCTTTTCATTGTGGTTTCCTCCTCTTCACTGCCTCTTGCCTCTGAAACACTTAGACCTTCTGGTTGTTTCTGGTGTGTGATGGGGACATGTGGGCCTGTGGTGGCCTCCTTGTTTAGTCTTATCTAACTGTTGAGAATGTGCCTACATAAATAGCCACTGCTGCCCACGAACATGGATTCACTCAGCAAAGTGACCCTGATGCTTTGATGGCATATGTGGGTAACAATTTCATATAAACAGCCCAGCCCATTGGTTATAGGATCATACTGGGCCATGGGTTTCTGACATCAGTCTCATTGCGTATTTATCCACTCCTCTTCACCCTTGCTGGGACCTTGGTCCATGGATCTTGGTCCATCTGGAGCTGAGAGATAACAGTGCTAACTCTGGAAACATTCATTTGTGTACATACTGTGTGTGTGTGTGTGTGTCAGAGAGAGAGAGAGAGAGAGAGAGACAGAGGATATTTGTAGCCTAAAGGCAGATCTTATGGTGCTTTGCTTTGTTTCATTTTTTTTGGTTGTAAAGTTGAATAAAAGGCACTTAGTCCAAAACTTTAAAAAATTGCTACTGGGCAAAGTAATTTTGTGTCAGGCTTCTGTTCAGGGCAGATTTACACTGGTTATAAATCTCTGAAATTAAGGTCTTACCGTAGAAAAGCTTAAATGTATTCAACATTAGCAGACACCCAGCTCTGCTTTGAACCAGTGGCCATTCTCCCGCCATGTATAATAGGAATATCTAGCTATGTGTTTGGGGTAATAATAAGTTTAAATATGCCTCTCAGAATGGGTAATGGATCTCCAATGAGTGGCAGAATTTTCTATCAACAATTCTTTTCCTAGAACCAAAGGTTAAGTTGAAGAGTTTGATTTAATGACAAAGTTAATTAGGCCTTTAACATTACAGGGTTCTTGCCTTTCGTTTTCTAATCAAGATCATAGTCTAGGGTCAGCAACCTTGCAGAGGTGGGGAACATAATGCCAACACTTGTTCTTCTAATGTTTGGAGAGGGTTAGGGTAGGAAATTAGAGGTGCTTAGCAATTTCTGAGGTGGCAAAGGGGCTGGAGAATGCCTCCTAGTCCTAAAGTGTTTCTTCCTCACCTTTGCCGAACCTTAGGTGTATGATATACTGGAGCTTTAGAGAACGTTATGGATCATGTAATCAGTCCTTTTATTTTATAGCTGGGGAAACCAATACTGAAGTGATTAAGAAATTTTTACATGGTTTCATAGGTCATTTGGAGCAAAATAATGGATCTTCTAAGGTTGGACCATCTACTTATCAAAATGGTCTATCTTCAAGCACTAATATTCAAGGAAAAGCAAAACAACTTCTTGGTTTATGGGATTTATGTTGTTTATGAACTAGTTTTTCTAGAGTACTTCTTCATACTACTTTTTTAAAGCAAATATATCCCATCCCGTATATTGATCTTGGTCTATAGTGTACCAGTAGACTTTTGGTTTCAAACAAAGAAATTGCCTCATGCTGCTTAATCCACAAAAAAGAAGGAATACATTAGAAAGATCTAAGGGGTTTTCATAACTGGCTGGAAGGAGCTGGCTGGCAAAAGGGGAAGGTTCTTCCAGTTAGTATCAAATCATGTCCAGAAGTTCCAGAAACAGGACATAAGACACTTTTCTGGAGGCAGGAACCTCTGCCCCAGCACTTGACACTGCTCCATCACAAATGACTTCTCACCAGCCCTCTGTCTTTGTCTCACTCATTTCTGATGCCATGTGTAGGTGGGAAAATTTGAAGACCTGAGCAGAGAGACGTGTCAGTGCTTTGACTACCAGGAAAGCAGGGAGAGGGGAAGTGTGGGAGCTCTGGCTTCTATTGGGACTTGGAGACTTGGGGACAGGCACTGCCCACTCAAAGATCACACATAATGGGAAATTCTCCAAAACAAGAAAAAAAAAAGAGTCTAAGTTTTGGATTGTCCCAAACTCAAGAAATGTCTAAGATAAAAAGCTTTATGGGTCACTCTGAAATTTGACCATGCTCTATGGGAAAATATATTCCAAATTACAGAATAATTCATGGGTAACTTTGGGATACAATTTACTTCTAGGCTTGGCCAGTTCATGTTTTATTTGTAAAGAGGAGTCTGCTGGTTTAGGGCTTTAACCTTTATGGGCAACTTTTGCGATGGGACTTTTGTGCTATAGTAGAGGGGACCAGATGTGGAAATACCTTTGGAAATGTTGACATTTCAGAAACACTGAAATCTTCCATGCATGTATCTTTCTATACAGGAAGTGTTAATGAGTACATACTATATGCCTGGTCTTGTGTTGGACATCAGTTACAAACAGGTGGACAGAATGTTGTGCCTTCCTACAACCTGGGCTTTAGCCTGCTTTGGAAATGGGGTGTTTTGACCTCTGACTTGTAGTGAAGTATTCAAATGCAGAGAAGAATATTTAAGAAGGTCAGCTTTTTGGTTATAGGCTGATACTTCAAGAGCTCCAACCCTCTCAAAAAAAACCAAAAAAAAAAACCCTGGTGTTTGCTTTTCCAGAAGAGATGCTTCTGCTGAACTTAGTTCAGAATTTTCAGCAAACATTTTTTTGCCAGACATGGTAATAGGGTAAGTCTAGCCATGAAGAAGTTTATAATCCAGTAGAGGAGACAGCCATTGAAATGAATCATTTCTATGAAATGTATTGAGTTTTGGGACAGAGAGATGCCCAATGTGATATGTAAAGACAGAGACTTAAAATTCTTTGGATGTGCTTGTCTTAATCCTAGAGCTACAATGTAAACCCATTTTTTCTGGGCCATTCCACAGACAGTTATGGATGGGT